>CBVK0100364772.1:0-12006 GCA_900067695.1 Picea abies
ACACGTGGAGGTAAATACCTCCCGCAGCTACCATAATATTAACACTTATCCAGTGGTATGTCCGAAGAAAGTTTCCAAGGCATTACACCCTTGAAATGATATGTTTTCAACTTTAAAAAACCTCACTCAAAATATATGTGCACCCTACAATGGAGACATGGAGTGCATGGAATTGGTTTTCTTTCTGCACGTTGTGTGATAAAAATAACTCATTTATCCACTGACACATGCATTTCCTGAAAAGGGTAATTTTGCTTGTCCAACTCAAACAAAAACACTGGAAATTTTTTGAGGCATTAGACCCCTAAAACTCTATTTTCAACCTTAAAAAATCTCACTCAAAATGTGTGCACCCTACAATGGAGACAATGTAGCACAACACAATGCACATGAGTTTATCCATTGTGGCCACACACATTTCATGAAGAAGGTAATTTTTCTTGTCCAACTAAAAAACAAACCATTCAATTAGTATTTTGAGTGTTGGGTTGTTTGCTTAGTTGGATAAGGACCTTGCTAAAGGATGATAATCATCCATAAACCACAAATAGGGATTTTAATGCATGGGTGTCTAGAGGTTATCCCTTTTTCACTTCTCTTTGTATTATTAGTCCCTGCCTTTGGCGAGAGACTATAGCAATCGCTTCGTGGGCAACTATCGTTGACCGGGTATTAGGTGGTCTGTTTTGTTGCATTAATAGGTTCTTTTTGGAGCAGTACTATAGCTTTCGACTCCATATTAATTCACTTGACCAACATTTTTCCCTAAATATTATAACTTTTTTTTAAAATGTGTATTATTTCAATTTTTTTTTAAATGAAATTATTTATTTTATTTTTTCAATTAAAATTGTGAAATTTTTAATTGGTTAGTAAGCCTTGATTTGACTTAATTAGCCCTGGTGTGTGCCAATTTGTTTTTTGTAATTGTCAGGGTTTTAAATTAATTTAAAAATATAAAAAATTTGATTGGCACTGCACCACTGAGTTGCCATCATTTTGTTGCACACTGACATTGCTTGATAAACTCTGTCACACTAACACTACAATGCAGTCGATGTATGCTCTGCAGTCAATGCAATGCTGCAGTCGATGTATTATCTACAAACGATGCTCCAAGTCTACCCCTCACCTCTGAGTCTATGCTCACCGCCAGCCTCACCGCCAAAGGAGGCAGTCGATGTATGCTCTGCAATCGATGCAATGTTGCAGTCGATGTATTCTCTACAAACAATGCTCCAAGTCTACCCTTCACTGCCTCACCTATGAGTCTATGCTCACCGTCAAAGGGAAGGGAGGGGGCAAGGAAATAAGGAAGGCCTGCCCACTAAACAAAGATACCGAGATACCCTGGGAGGAGTCGATACCCTAAGAGGATCCAAGTCTAATGCTCGCAAAGGAGTATACATGGTCGATCCGTGAGGAGTATCCATGGTAGATTCTCGTTGGACTTAAGAATTTTTACTAGAAGCTATGTAATGAAGGAAACATTACCAAAACCCACACAATTACTATATATACGGTAAAAATTTTATAATATTTTTGAGTTTATTGTCTAAGTTCTTGCATGCTAGTAGTAGGTTCAATTACACAGGTAGCTTATTCATACAAGAGAAGAATGCTTAATCACCTCAATCAATCTATCCATTGTTTAAGTACATGATTAAATTTAACACACTGAACACGAAACCATTAAAGAGTAGAAACGATAGCAAACATGGCTATTGCAAAGGCATTGGCTCGTTCAATGCACTTTAATGCAAGGAATGCATAAAATTTCAAAGAAATTGCTTGGAAAAACATGGTTTGATAGGTGAAAATGAAGATATGGGCATGGTTTGAGCTCAGCTCTTCGTGGTGGCATTTTTTTCTTTGAAATTCACAATGGGACAAGTTCTTTAGCAAAATATGGAGTGAAAGATACCAACACAAGCCCAAGAATGAGGTTGCATGTAAAGAGAGTTGAAGTTGACTAATGGGCTTGCAAATATCATGCACCTAAAAACCTAGGCAGGGAGGATTTTGGGCCTATAACAACATCAAATAACAAGGTTATGCTACTTCAAAAACCAAATAAAACAAATGCATGACTTGGCAGTGTCTTAAGATGGTGGTGTGAAATACAGAGGGGAGATACCAGCGGTGATTTCACAAAATAAACACACCATGTAGAGGATATCATGCAACAAACAATAATCCAAAAATAGTTACAGAGTTACCTCTAAAAGCTGTGCATAGAGAGCTCAAAAGTTCAAAATCCTTCACAACCACCAAGAAACATTTCACAACTATAGGTGGAGCCAAATGAAATGGTGGTAAAACTATGGTAGGTGGGGTAATGATTTTATATTAGGTAAGATGGTCGCACTGATGACAAGAAGGATGGGTTTCGGCCAACATCCCAAAAAACCATAGAACTTAGAACCAGTGAGGTTGAACCAAGTGCAAAACGACCAAGTGATGGAAAGAAGTGAGGGTAGAGTAAGTCTTCCACAAATGAGGTCACTTGGCTTCAACCTGGCCGATTTATCCCTATCTAGATTGGTGCACGGATTCCCCTTCTGGAGTAACAGTACCCTTCAACTCAAAATTTAGTCTCGATAACACATAGACAAAACAATTGCTTGTCCTATTTAGTGATTATCTTTCCTTAAAGAAAGAACATGCAATTGTAACTGCATCTGGGTCTTTTCTTTGTTGTTGTTCCAAGATTTTACGTAAGTCCATTTTTGTGTTGAAGGAGTCCTGTGTTCTACTGGATTTTTACATTTTGTGGATCCCCAACATACATTGAATAATGCTGGTAAATAGTTTCTTGTCGCCCTGCCTACCATCCCTCGTCGAGCTTCCTGGAAGTGAACCGACCGTAGAAGTGCCCACCATTCCTCATGCCATTGACAATTGGTATGTAACCCCAAATAGACAAATAATTCATGTACTTAACCCCAAACTTTATACGTATTTTTAAAAAGATTTATTTCCTCTTCTTCTTTGGCATGACTCCAATAACACTGTATGAACTCTGCCCCTTTAATGATGCTTGACTTAATATAAACGTTTTTACAATTTTAATTATAATATTATATTAATAATTAATGTTAATTAAGTGTTATAATAGTAAAATTTTGATATATATATTTAAGTATGATTTACATATCTAAAAGAAATATCATTTTTAAGTGTAAAATGATAATAATATAATAATAATAATAATAATGATACTGATTAAAAAAAATTAAGCTTCACATGCTGCATTCAATCATTTTCCATGAAATGCACACATTGTATGATGAATTAATTTATTACTCATTTTCTTCCATATTATTTCCCAGCCCATTTTTATATTTCAGATTTCGCTGGATGTAGAACTATGAAAAATATGATAAAAAGGCTATTCATCAAAATATTCTTTTCGATTCTGATGTAAATAAACATTTCAAACTTCTATTTTTAACTATGGTTGGATTGTTGGAATTCTTCTCAATCTCTATGGCTTTACAAACCAATCTCAATATCCGTGAGAGATGAGCTTCGTTATATTCATCTCCTGAATTTAATAGATAAATGGTTTTACAAACCAATCTCAATCTTTGTGGAGAGATTATCTTCGTTAGCAATAATCCTCAATTCAATAGATAAATGGTTTTACAAACCAATCTCAATCTTTGTGAGAGATGGTCTTTGTGAGTAATAATTCTCATCTCCTCGATTCAATAAATAAATGGTACTTTGGTGCTTTATATTGTTGTCAAATCTTTTAATTATGTTAAGTTGAATATTTGCTTTATATTTGTCAACTTGCTTTTGTTTGAAATGTTGAGTTTTTGGCTTGGAAAAAATTGGTTTGAAAAAAATAAAAATTACACTAGATTCGGTCTATATTTATTTATTCTTATTTGTTCTATATTTATTTATTCATGGAATTGTTTATATTATATTATTCATCAGAGAATTTCATGAATACTTAGGAGACGATAAAGATTTCATGAATACTTAGGAGATGATAAAGGTTTATAGGCCCTTAGCACATTTGAGCAAGTGACTGGGAGAGGATAAAGTCTTATGAGCCTTTATATATTGGAAGCTTAGAAACCTCGTATGCATATGCCACAAGGACCAGGAATCTCATAAATACTTGGGAGAGGATAGTTTCTTATGGCCCTTTAACAGATTTGAGCAAGTTATTGGATATACAGGGCAATAATTTAAACAATATATATATTTTTAAATTGGTGATATTTAAACAATATTTATATTTAGGTTGTATATTTGCTCTATATTTTTTTATTCGTTCTTGTTGGAATTGTTTATATTGTTTATCCAAGTCACAAGAACATGAAATTTCATGAATACTTCTGAGAGGATAAAGGTTTATAGGGCGTTCGCACATTTGAGCAAATGACTGGGAGAGGATAAAGTCTTATGAGAAACCTAGTATTCCTCTATCATAAGAAAAAGGTATTTCATAAATACTTACTTAGGAGAGGATAATTTTTTATGGGTTTTTATAATGTGTTTCTTTTCTTGCTTTTTCTCGTGGTCTTTGATGGTTGAAGCTTAACGTTTAAGCTTGGAGGTGAATCTATAAAGCTTAAGTACTATGAGGTATTGTTAGAAATCTGCAGTCTAGAGTTTGGAGCTTACTATTGTGTTTCAACTATAATGAAATAAATAACTTGTATCCTATTGAATTGTAGAATAGAGTTTTATTACTTCAAATTCAGAGTTTTTAACCGAGAACATTTCCTAGAATATTAGAACAGAAACATGCTTGAGTTCTAAAAATTTAGAAATCTAATTAGTAAAAACAATAGGAATTTGATTATCTTCATTTTTCAATGCTTCATAGATCCAACTAGTAATACCTTCTAAAATTCCATCCCCCACATTTTTCTTGGCCAGGAAATAGAGCCAAGAAACCACACATTTTTCTTGGCCAGGAAATAGAGCCAAGAAATAGAATTTGAGATTTAATAATTTAGTGATCATTGCAACTCTAGAAAATAAAGAAACATACAAAGAATGTATTGAATATTTATTTAACTAAGGAGTTATTGAATAGATCACCATAAGCTTTTTTAATATTTATTTAACTAAGGAGTTATTGAATAGATCACCATAAGCTTTTTTTATAGGTCAAAGTGATAAGTTATTTAACTACCCCTCGATTGACCTATATTTATATTTAATGTTGGGTTGTTAACAGTTATATTGACCCTCTAACATTAGGACTCCTAGCAATACTTTATTGCATTTTACCACTCTAAAATGGGACTGTTTACTAAAAGTTTTACGGATGCTATGGACCATGTGCAGAAAAAATGTATATTTTATGAACTTTGTGTTGGAAAGCATCCACAATTTTGTATTGTCAATTTGCAATATTTGGTTTTTGAAATCTCTTGATTTGTTGAGGAATGTTTTAAACAACTTGCATAATGTTGCTAACATCTTTTAGGTCGGGAATGATTATTATGGGGAGCTATTTTCTCCTAATTCTCTTAGGTATTGAATGAGTATGATGGAGAACTATTCAATTAGATTTAAAGGCATTCATTGTCTTTAAATCTTTACATCGTTTTTTTTTTCTATTTGGTATATGTGAAATATATATATAAGAAATATAGAGAGAGTTGTCTCTAAACACTAGGTGGGTTGATCCCTTCCTTCCACTAACATCCTTGGAAGACATCATAATTCGACCTTATATTGACATATGTTGAATCTCAATCTCAACCATGATAATTCCCCCGTTCGTTAATCTAATTAAGAAATTATAGGCAGGGACTAGCTGCTTCACAACCATTTCCCTTGTTGAATAATGAAGTTGCTCTTCATCTATGGGACTATAAATTCCCATTGAGATGAGTTTTTCTTGTGACATGAGTCAATGGATATCTATAAAATAAAGGACTAATACCATAGAGAGCTCCACGGAAAGAGGGGGATATGCCCTGTTTCATAATGGTAGTTTATCAATCAATTGAAGATTCAAATTCATAGCCCGTTCAAAAGCGAGTAATTGATCCACCAATGCCAACTAGTTGGACTTTTCATTCAATTGAATTTATCCCACCCTCACATTATTGAATTGGAGTTTATTCCATTCCCCCTAGTGTTGGAAAACATTGGAAAATAATGAAAAACTTGACATGCTAGTGGGCCAAAAAACTAGACAAAAGAAAGACTTTTCATTAAAGATTGAATGAAAGGGACTCAAAACAAATGGTACTTATATATGTTAATGTATTCTAATCCAATCATAAACTATTAAATAGAGTATCCATTGAATACCCCAGTCTCATTACCCAATCTTAAATCATCGCATATTCTAGGAATGGAGATGCTCATGAATACTCATTCTTGTATTCATCATTAGACCAACGAGATGTTCAATAAGAAAATGTTGAAAATTGTAGTTGGGCATAGCTTGAGTCACCATATCTTAGGTTGCACCCTGAATGAAGTAAAAAATGCAAGCTTGAATAGTGGATAAGCCATACTTATCCCAGTGGAAGCTATTTTAGTTATCATAGTGGAAGCTTTGTTCACGGAAGCAAGATAATATATGATGGAACCACATGTTTCCAAGGATGATTAATGGCCAATTTAGTTATCAAACCGCTTAGGTCTTCAACTTGGCCTCTAATGTGTGTAAAATATGTTATCTTCTTCTTCTTCTACACACACAAATTTTTACTCTACACACTGTTTTAGACCATTGAATAGGACAAATTTACAAAAGCTTGCAAATTGTGCTACAATTTAGGTAAAAATCACCATAAAAGCAAAATCAAATGCATCTCTAAAGAAGAAAAGGGCCTTGGGTTCATTTTTCTGCAGAGTCACTTCACATTCTAGCTTCTAAGGTATTCTACATAATGTTTTAGATCATTAAATAGAATAAAATTACAAAAACTCACAAATTGTGATGTACTTTAAGAAAAACAAAGGAAGCATGTAGAAAAGACCCTTGAGTTCAAATACATGTCCTTATTTTTGTCAGCTAGATACCTTGTATGACAAAGGAGTTTTCCTTTCTCCAAACCATTCTAAATCTAACAAGCTGGTAAATCCTTCAAATTTAGAGGATTTAACATGCACATATAGGGATGATGATGACCAAGAAATGGGCCCCTTGTACGACAAAAGGAGTTTTCCTTTCTCCAAACCATCCTAAATCTGATAACAAGCTAGTAAATCCTTCAAATTCAAAGGATTTAACAAGCACAGATGGGGATCCTATGAGGATTCTACGCAGAGCATCGTGGGTAGATCCTGGTCATACAACATTTCCCTAGTTGCCTCAATTATTGTTTGGTTCTTCCTCTCTGCAACCCCATTCTGTTGTGGGTTGAAAGGCATTGTCAACTCCCTCTTAATACCTGCCTCCTTACATAAATTCTTGAACTCGTTGGAGGTATACTCGCCTCCATTATCTGACCTCAAAACCTTGATCTTGTTTCCTGTTTGATTATCCACCATAGCTATGAACTCCCTGAATCAATTGGAGACCTCATCTTTAGTCTTCATGAAGACAATCCATGTCCTCCTAGAATAGTCATCAATAAAGGCCACGTAACACCGACAACTACTCACAGATGGAACTGACATCAGTCCACACACATTTGAATGTACTAGTTCTAGAATCTCCTTGGACCTATTGTCACTGCTTGGAAAAGTAGCCTTGGCATTCTTTCCAAGTGCACAGCCTCTGCATACTCGTTGGTGTTCAGTTCTAAACTTTGGAAGGCTTATAACCATCTTCCTCAATACTGGCAAATCCTGGTGATGTAAGTGTCCCAATCTCCTATGCCAAAGCTTGCATAGATTATCATTGTCGTGTACTAGGGCTTGAGCTGATTGACCAATAAGCTTGTAGAGAGTGCCATCACGAGTACCAATGACTTCTGCGGAGTCAAGATTTAATCATTTTGGCCAAGCAAGAACCTGCCCATCTACTAATGCCACTGCATACCCTATGTCCTCCATGGTAGAGATCAAATGTAGGTTCTTCTTTAGTCCAGACACATACAACACTTCACCCATCTTAAGAGGCTTCCCAGACTTCAGCTGAAACGAAGTTGTGCCAATTCCCTTGACTACATACTTGGAATTGTCCCCAAGTTCTACTTGCAATCAATAGTTCATATAATGGGAATCTCCACTGTCCACCAACCAAGTCTCCATGGTGACCTGCCTAGAAACAAAAATATGCTCAACTATCTTTCAAAGAACGATTCCCTCTCTTCCTTCAAACCTTCAACTCTTATACCATGTAAATTTTTCACATGTAATCTATGTGACTAATTTTCAGATCTGAAAATAGCTTCTTAGTGAGAAAATAGTAAAACCCTAGTTGTTATCAATGAACAATTTTACACTGAATATATACATACATATATATATATATATGTATATATATATGTGTGTGTGTGTGTGTGTGTGTGCGCAACGGAAACAATAAGATCATAGATGAATCATCAACACATATGAGACATAAAATTTTTGTTCTGTAACCTTGTCAAATTATAAAATTCTAAGGAAAAAACTAGTCCTCTCAGCCAATACAAATTCACTAAGAAATAGAGGACAACCTTGTCCTCCAACAACATAAAAGTCAACAAAATTTTAGAAATCTTCCTCTACCCACAAATTTGTTGCAACCATCTGTACAACCTGTTGACATCATTCGTACAGACTGTAAGAATTGTTGATGTCTGCCTGTATGAATTGTCCTCTGCCTAGAAAAATCGCACGTGCAGACTGTTCTGCCACCCTCACACGTGCGACTTGCTGTACAGATCTGTATGATCCACGCGTGTGGTCTGTACCACACATGCGATATGTTTTCTAAGCTACTCCTCTTCTCCACACATGTGACCTCTCTCCTCTTTAGTTGCACCCTTTTTCCTCCACACGTGGCTTTTTTTCCTGCCAAGAATAAGATAGAAAGATTAGAAAAACCTTAGGCCAGATTGTCTAGGTGCAAAAATTCCCTTGCTGAAATATCCATCCTCTTAGCACAAGTGCTTATTGTTGATTTTTGTGATTCTCAGCTCTTGATAGTTATTTTCTTATGATTTCATAACAAGATTCACTTTCACACAACAATTATCACAGAATAATTATACACTAAAAATCTCAACTATAATACTACAGAGGAAATAACAAGATCTAGAAATATTAACCATGCACAATAGACACAAGAACACAAGAGTTTATCTTGGGAAACTCAATCCTTGGGAGAAAACTCAACAACCTTTCTTAGAAGAATCAATTCAATAGTTCACAAGATTTTCCACCATGAAAACCATACCAAGAGATATACAGAGTCACCTCATAACCCTAACACAACTCTCCAAGAGGTAGCGCACAAGAGAGAATACCAGAAACCCTAGTTGCAACGTCTTCCTTCCTTGCCTCAGACTTGCGCTTTTTTTTTTTCTTGCCTCAAACTTGAGTGAGTGTGTGTAAATGAGTAAGGCATCATATTTATTTATAGTCTTCAAGTTACTTTACTAGGGCCGACTTCTCTTCCTGGAAATTCTATTTTCCTTTATTATTTTTCAGTGGGGCCGAATTCTCTTCTAGGGTCTTCAATATTGCTTTATGGTTTTCATGCGAGGTTGACTTCTCTTCTGTGGTCTTCTATGGTCTTCAATGTGGAGATTGACTAGCTGGAGTTGCAAATCTTCAACACTCCATCTCAATGAGGGAGACATTCTCTATACTTGGATTTCTTCTGTCATAGAAATGTTGTCTTCATGAGCCATGTTGATGATCAATCTCCATACAATTGTGTCTAGCACCTCAAGTCTTAATGAAGACCAGACCACACTTAGACAATTCACTTTCACAAGTACACCCTTGTAAGTGAATTTCACCAGAGGTAAACCCCCTGTGAGTGAATATGTTGTTCTCCGCTGGTTAAACCACCAATCCCGTGAGAGTGACGTCTGATGCTATCTGACACGTGGAAGAACCTCAAGAACCTTGAGTCCATAGGTAAACCTCTGTAAGTAAGGACTATGCCTGGGCCCATTTAACACAAGTACACCCTTGTGATAAATATATCCTATCTCCATCAGTCTATAGCCCAATCTAGGAGAAGGTATGCTCGATGCTTACCAAACCACTCACCACAAGTACACCCTTGTGATTGAGTGTCACTTACATGTAAAACCCTATAAATGAATTTGTCATTCTCCACTAGTTAAACCACTAATCCTGGGAGAATGACGCTCGATGCAACCACACACTGGAGGAATACTAGCACCTCAAGTCTTTTATCCTGAAGACTACACATGGGCCACTCACCTCCACAAGTACACCTTTGTGAGTGAGTGTCACTTATTGGTAAGCCCCAGGTAAGTGAATATGTCATTCTCCACTGGTTAAACCACTAACTCTAGGAGAATGACACCGGATGCTTCTTCCTGGAGAAACAATAGCACCTCAAGTCTTCTGTCCTTCGAAGACTACGCCTGGGCCACATGTACATCCCTGTGAATATCTGTCCGTTGCTGCAAATCACAAATACTCCATCACGCCAAGCTGGTCTTTGGATACTGGAGCTTTACTACTCCCTTCTGTATCATTTCTTGGATGATCTTCCATCTGCTCATCTGTGGATATGTACTGGAGCTTCAATGCTCCCTTCTGCATCATGTCTCGGATGAAGTCTTGCAAGAAGTTTCTAAAGCCATATTGCTTTACGACTTGCAATACTAGTTGTGATATACTTTTTCTCTGCTATACCGAGTGCTACAAAAACCTGCTTCCCTGAAATCACAATTGATCTCAAGATGAAGTAGCACCCCAAGGTGCTCAATCTCTCTACTCCACTCCCTGTCCAATCAGAATCTTTGTATCCCTGCAACCTTACTTCACCACCCGAGACATATCTGAGCCATATCCAATTGTACCATGCAGGTACCTCAACACATGCTTTGCTGCAACCCAATGGTAGTGTCTTGGCTCTACCATAAACTGGCTCAAGGTGCAAAGAAAACATTCGACCCAGTGTTAACCAAGTACAACAAGGATCCAATCAATTGCATGTACATCATGGGATCCACCAAATATGAATTTGAAGTCGAATCACTCAACTTCTTTAGATTTTTCTCCATAGGTGTAATCATGGACTTACAGTCCATCATATCGAATCTCATCAATATCCCCCGAATGAGGAAGATCTCATCTAATCTCTGTCACACCTATAAATCCAAGAAATAATATATCCATACAAGATCCTTCATCTCAAACTCTGAGACCAACTCCATCTGTCACTGAAGTAGGCTATGTTGTCCAGTCTGCCTCACTGGCTGCTCCCTCTGTGACTAAGACAAAATCCATATACAATCCTACTTACTGATCGCCTCCTCTGTCACTGTAGAAAGTTCTACTAAAGTAAGTGTATCCTCCTATAAGATCTCACATCTCCTAGAAGCCTTATCAACTCATGACACCTGTTTGTCAGTCCTGGAGGATGTCTCTCTCCCACCTGAATCTGAGGGGGAATTCCTTTTGAATGAATGACTCTTCCTTTGAGTCAATTGACTCTCTCTAAGATCAAGATCACTCTGAGTCTGCATCATTCTTGGTTAAAACCAAGCTCATCAAGTATCCATCGATCCTAGAGNTAAAACCAAGCTCATCAAGTATCCATCGATCCTAGAGTACCATGATCCCTTTGAGTCTGTACAATCTCTGGAGCCATCTGTTCTCTTTGTATTTCCTGACCTCCTCTAAAGTTTGATCTCTAATGAACTGTCTTGGGAGGATGCTCCTCCCTATTGGAACTTGAGTGCTGAATCTCTCTGAACTCTAGCTCCCTTTGAGCTGGTACTTGGTGGGGCTATCTACCTCACCACTGGTGAAGCCACCTTCTCCTCATAATCGTGATTCTATGAGAATATCTGAGGTCGTTTTGCTATCCTTGAAAGTATCACGGGGAGTTGCATGTCTTCACTGCATCCTGCAAAGTATCATGAAACCATGCTA
>CBVK0100364774.1:0-10842 GCA_900067695.1 Picea abies
ATATATGAACACATCCTAAGGGAATAATAATTTCGTTGCATATTTGATTGTGAAAGTTTATGGAGGTATACATACCTTACCTTCCTATGGATTTGAACATGTGATCTTTAAGAAGGAGACACGTGTTCTTAACCATTAGACTCATTCAAACTCCAGTCATTATTCTTAGCTTTCATTTCCACAAGGCTCGGTGTGTTGGGTCTTAATGGAGACTCAGATTCAAATCCTTCGCACCAATACGAAACAACGAATGGCCATTAATCCAACACTTATGGCTACCAGAGCCATCAACTCCTCTATCCTCCTTCTTTTTTCATCCTGTAGGGGGTTTTATCTTGGGAATTTGGCCGCAGTTCACCATCTCATTTTGCTTGCTTTCCTTTGCACCTTGGATTTTCATCCTCCGTCTCTTGCTCACACCTCTGGACACCCCACTGTTGATTACATTTTCCTTGTGCTTCACTTAGCCATGCCTCACGAGAGAGGCAAGTCTTGGTGCAGACCAGCCTATTACAGTTGGTTCAGCAAGAACAAACGCNNCCTATTACAGTTGGTTCAGCAAGAACAAACGCCCGGGACCAGCCTCTCTCGCTCTCATCCCAAGCGGTATTTTGGACCACTCACCCTCCTATGATCAAAATTGGCATGAGGCAGCTCAACGAGAGCCCCGCTCATCAAACACAAAGGGTCTCCATGGAGGTTGTTCGGTGGAAGAGAAGATTTCTCCCAACTCAGAGGAAATTTTTCCATATCTGTCGATGACCACCTCAGAAAAAAGGATGGCCACATGCACTATCACCCCTCTGATTTTCTTGGAGCAAGATGAGACAGGTTGCATCGCTGAAGAGGAAGTCCCTCTTCAGGAAGAGAACTCTGGTAATAATTATGTTTCTACTATGGAAGAGAACACTAGTAAGAATTTTGTTCTTGCTAAGAATTCTCTCTCTGCTACTATGGAATAGGACCCTAGAATAAACTGGGAAAAATGTTGGAATGAAAATGACGCTGACGAGCATGCACATCCGTCTCCCATCTCTTGCAGGCTCACGGAAGACCACCTGGTCTTGATCTTCGAGATGTGCAAGGACTTGGCAGAGAAACTGCACAACCAATGCACCCTTAACAAGAAATTGGACGTCCTGTATGACTCCCTGTCAAGTGAGCCTGTGCAAAGTCAATGCTTTACTTGCTGCCAGCGATTTTTGTTCAAAGTTCGCTAGGATGGACGTCTAGGTTCACCTCATGTCTAGTCCCCTTAAAGGTTTTTTCTCTGGTCTTAGTGTTAAGTCTATTGTGCATTACAAACTCTAGTTCTGGTTCACTAGCTGGTTGGGGCACTCAGTCTACTGCATGTTTTGCTTTCCACACTTGTGGCAGAACATGTGGCAAGTCCCCATGTTTTTTACAAATGTCCTATTTTGGTCTTTGAACAATAGTGGCCACAGATTCTAGTTTTCACTACTATGGAAGAAAAGGTGACATGCTCTAGTGTATACTCAAACATATATAAATTTTTCTAACGTAAGATAATACAATATTTTTTATTAAAAAAAAAAAACAATTATTAATATATATTAATTACAAAGTATTACAATTAAATTGTTCAGTGATTATACTTTGTTATATATATATAAAAGGAAGTAACATAATGGTTGTTAAATCATTAATAACTATTCATAAATATGTGATTTTAACAATTCCTAAATGTGTCACTCTAATTCAATAGTCAAATTCAATTCATGAAATCATATAATCAATTGTTGGCCATTAAGTGTTTAATGTACCATGTACATATAATATGATTAAAATAATAATAATAATATATGTTAATAATTGTGTAAAAAAAAAAAGAAACATGAATTCAATAATATAATGCGTTATTAATCCTTCAATTTGAAGTTTTGTTGTTTTTTTAGTTTGTTTATTTGGTAATATTGTTCCTCGCATATTTTGATATTTTTTTGATATTTTTTTATTGATTTATGCATATGTAACACAATAATGAAAAGCATTCACATAAAAGGTAAATTGGATATGAATATTCATATCAGATATTACATCGACAACATTAATAATGCCAATTTTAACCTAACACACAAACAAACCACATATTATAAATACTCATTTATTATAAATTATCTAATTAAATAAACTTTCTAATTATTTTCTTCAATAAAGAATTATTGACAAAATTGATATAATGTTTTTGAAAAAATTGAATGATTGTTCGACCTTAAAATTTATATTAAATACATTATTCACCTCTCTTTATCTTTATGATTTTTAAGATAAATATCACACTCTTAATATTTCCTATAAAAAATGCTCAAAATTTTTTTTGTGACTAATCAAAGATGTTTTAAATGTTATTATGGGTAAATGGAAACGCAACTTATTTTTTCTCTTTAATGAAGTGTCCTTGTAATTTAAGTTCCCTAACAAGGCCAGAAAATATCAAATGGCCTAACGGCATTAGTGTCCAATCATCAAGGAATGGACTATTTTAAAATGCTCCACAAGTATCACTATTAGTCATGAAAACCTATTTTGAATAAAAATTAAAAGATCAACCAGTGCAAGTCATTCCATATTTCACACTAACAAGTGTGCCAAGAAAAACTTGAATGTAACATTTCTTGTGGTTGCGGTTTATTTTATCTACAGATCTTTGCATGGTTTAAGCAACAAATATTAGATTTAGTATTTGTTTAGCTTAGTTTGAGGGTCAACAATTCTACCCCTTTTGTAGTTCCTAACTATGGCAAGTTTTCAAGTGTATCTTACTTCGTTATGATAGAATTTTTATTTATGTAAAAGTAAGGAACTCCGTATTTAGAAAAAGGCCCAACATTTAAAGATATCATTAAGTATTTGAAGAGAAATAAATAATAAAGAATCTAATCTTAAAATAAATGAATTATAGCACCATCCATATGGAGCTTTATAGAAACAAAATATATGTGTTTTAAGAAAACATTTGTGTCTATGGAGTGGAGAACTATATGTTTTCTTCATAAACGGAAGACATGAAATGTGTTTTGGTTACGAGTGCTTCACTTAGTCAAGATATGATGTAGCATGTTCATTCAGTGGGATATTAACATTTTTTCCTAATTTTACTAGATATTAAAAACTACAATTCAAAATCTTTTTATTGAATTCTCTCTCAATACATTTATTCAATTTAAAAAAACTATTTTTACTGGATATCATAGGTATCTATTTTTTACATGGAATTTTTAATACCCCTTTTTTATTTCTACCCCTAGTACTTAGACATGATAAAACTCTTATAACCCTTCAAATGTAACATCAACAACCTCTGAATTGGGCCACACCACACAATTTTTTTTCTCTAATACCACATTATAATGTTTCTTGTTACCAAGAAACCCGATAATTAGTTTTGATACAATTTATTAATTATTATGCCTTGCAATCCTATAGCACATATGAACACAATAATGCAGTCCTATAGCATACAACCCATGCATAATTATATACAAATATAGAATAATAAAATTACGCATAACCACACACATTAATTAGCAAAATATTGTACATGAAATAACAACTATCTTTTATTAAAAGCATCAAATGGTTGTAAACCTCATACTTTCCTCCTAGTTGTAGACTTTGTCGTTCATATAGTCTCAATAGCAGGTCACCCACGAGCTAGGGCTATGACTCCACTAAGGAAAAGGCTACCTAATCCAAACTTAGTTCGAACATACAACACAATAAAATACAGGCCCAGGTGACAACTATAGCAACAATTCCCAACTCACAACCTCTCATTCCCCATAGCTTATCCCACCATAGGAAGTGTACCCCTTCTCTCCTAAAAAATTCTTCGACTATACCACTTCCCTTCCAGGGATTCAACAACAAACCGACTAGTAAGTCTCAAAGCTTTGTAGCACATAGAACACAAGGTCTCTCAAGGAGTTTCAACACCCACCAAGCCAGCACATAGGGAAACCTATTCCCATGCATTCTCTCACTTAGAGATATTATTATACATGCCTCACAACTTACTTCTTCAACCCAAACTGCCAAGGATTTTTAGGGTAACAACAACTTTCCAAGTTACACTCTCTAGGTCAACGCACAAATGAAGGAAATTGAGTAATGAGTGAATGAATGGACACTTGGCACACACAAAGAACCACCTTTTTCTCCACTTGGCGATTCATTCCTCCACTTAGGAACTTAGGATAAAATCATATCATAATGACTTTTGACTTAGGAAAAATATTATTTTGTTCCTTGTCTTAAGCCCCCTTGACTTATCCCCTTTTTCTTAATCCCTTAATCTAATTTCCCTCTCGTGGAGTCCTATCCCCCCACACTCTTTTGTTTGACTTAGTTTGCACCAGTGATGTATTTATTAATATATTCGAGCGATTACAATATACAATTCTAGGCTCATTTACCTTTCATCATATAGGCTCTCCAACCTAATAATCACATAAGCACTCTCACCTAAAACATATATACACATGCACTCTGGCCCATAACATCCTGGATCACCATCTTATAAACATATGTACATTTACAAATTGGGGTTCAACCTAGGAGTATAACATTCCCCTCCCCCTTATATATGCACTATCCTCAATGCATTATATACACATGTATAAACACAATTCTTCAAATATATCCACAAAGATGTGGGTACTCCTCCCACATGGAATCCTCATGTTGCATCCTCAAAACTGTAGTAGGTCCACTAGACCTCACTCATTCCATGCCTTTGCTGATGAAGCTTGGTTTCCTTCTGGTGCTCTTTCTTTCCAATTTTCTACTTCTTGTCTTTATTTTTCAGTTGTAAGGATTTTTCTCTATTCCACAAAGCTACCTCAAGCAAGAATTTTTGCTCACTATTATTTCTGACACACCCTCATGATTCTAGCCACCATTCTATATCCAGTCTTGAGTTGTATCTTCCTTGTTTCACTCACCCTTCTAGGCTCAGGAATCCCTTCACTACTACACATCCCATCGACGATCCATCTTGCCAAGGCTTTCACATGCAAGGAGAATGCCAACTCATCACCAAATCCCCACTAAGAATTTTCACTACGTGGAAATCATAGGATTCTAGTGTGCAAACACTATCCTTTCTTCCCAATATTTACATATTCATTATCCATCATCTCATCTATGTCACACACACAATCATGATGAGATAACATCATAACAATTTCACTTCGAAATTCAAAATTGTTTCATAAACAAATTCAAATTTCTCCAAGTATAGGATTCCATCTCATAATTTGATTGGCTTCTATAGTAGCAAGCATTATTATTTATTGTGGCTTAAACCATTTCCATACTTGAGACGACTTTTTCTTTCAATACTCCCAATTTGCATTCAACCTAACATATTGTTAATATCACATACACAATAATCTTTTATTATAATATCTACAACATCATTATACGACGTGATCTCAAAATTGTAAGGACTTAACAATTATATCACTTTGATCCATTCATCTTATTAACTTGAATGAAACATCATTCCTCACACATGAATTTTCAGCAACAATGTTTTTTCTGCTTCTAGCCATCGTTATTTTCTTTACTCTATTCCCTTCATAGATATTCAATGTGGTCCATCCTCATGTGACTACTTTAACCTGCAACTCTTTTGTTGCAATATCTAATAGCTCCTGAAATGTTATAAACTTCATGAGTTAGTAATAATTACATCATTTCAGTTGTTATCATAATCATTTCTATGAAATATAATATATGCATGCATTCACCAAATGCATTCAATAATGTATTTAGGCTTACATAGTTCTATCTTAGCATGCATGTATGTAAATCTACCACTTTCACACTTTCATGATTTATTCATGCATACCTATTTAATGCACCTTTGCATTGATTTTAGAATTCCTCGTTATCTAAGTCATGCATCCCACCATGGTGAATTGAAAATTATGGTCAATGCCTCAACACATTATCCATACACTTCCCATTATTTGTTTGACCATTTGAATTCCTTGCTTTTTATCCCAAACACTACACCAAGAATATAATTCTTTGGTGCTCTTCGGTGTTGGAAAAAAGGTTGCATTCCAAACATTACTTATAAGTAGGAAGACCATTGTATACTTGGGTGGAACCATATCCATTTGATGTCTAACCATGTCATGGCCTCATACATGAATATATTTTCTCACATTCATTCTTATACTAGAATTATATCCCTTGACTTGATTTGGTTAATATTACCTCATAAACAACACATTCCTGACATTCATTCTTATACTAGAATTATATCCCTTGACTTGATTTGGTTAATATTACCTCATAAACAACACATTCCTGGCATATTATTATGTCTTATGAATGCATTCAAAATCTAAACAAATTTTCTAACTACCCCAGGCTTTCATCCTTTACCACAACCAGTGGTAAATCATTCCATTAATACATTCCAATCATACAATAATATCACTTTAAATGTTAAATCCTAACTGAGAGAATTCTTACCTAAATTCCCTTTAACAATTATGCGGCATAAACATAGAAAATTCATACCTACATAGTTGTCATTTAATTTATTTGATGCTACCTAATTCGTTGTTATCTATAGAAGATCACAAGATTCCTTTATCATCCTCTTAATCAACATTTCATTTTCCTATTGTTTCCTTCATATGGATGAATTCCATATGCATCAACATCAATACTTTTAGCCATGCAATAACTCCCTCTTTCCTAGCACAACAACCATCACTAGAAACTTTAATAGTCATATAAAAAAATAGACTACTCTAAGTATACAACATGTTATATGCACTCTCAAACACTTTCACATGCACTAATTCATATTTATATGTACTTAGAATGCATCCTTAGTATGTCCATGAGTGCATATGAACTCCAACGTCTTGTGCTATATATGGTTGTCCAACATGCCAAATGATAATTGTTGCTACATCAATTGTATCAATCTCTTTCATCATTTACAACTCTCTTTGTTGTTCCTGGATATCCATAATTCTCATCGGATTCATGTATCCTTTTATGCTCTCACCAAAATCATTGAGCATGTTTTCTTGCTTCCCTACACACTTTTAGCCAAATCATACATGACCAATTTACATTTCCAACCATGTTGTCTTATTGAATTTGGATCTTCAACATCCATGTGGCGTGTGAAGTGGGGCCCCTCCCTGTCATGATGACCACCGTGTCGCATTTCCCTCTTGCCAGCTATATGCCACCTAACCTTGCAACGTGCATTTCTCATTGGTTGTTCTCTACCCCTGTTGAGGTTTATCCCTATTGGCCATTCGCTGACCCCATGGGAACTCATCCCTATGGGACGCACGTTAGCCCTAGTGGGCTTCGGTGGTTGCAGAGTCTAATGTTTGGACATCATTACAGTATCGGAGCGCGAAATACAAATAGGCACTACGTTCAAACTAAACCACGATCATGACCCTCGATCACCTGAGAATGGGGAAGAAAAGAGAAAGAGCCAATTTACGTTGGATCTCCATGGCTATTTAGGAGCTCGATTCCGACAGTGGACCGGAAAAATTTGATTAGGTAGTGGGTAGGTGACAATTCCCCACACATGAATTTTCAGCAACAATGTTTTTCCTTCTTCTAGCCATCATTATTTTCTTTACTCTATGCCCTTCATAGATATTCCATGTATTCCATCCTCATGTGACTACTTTAACCTACAACGCTTTCGTTGCAATATCTACTAGCTCTTGAAATGTTATAAACTTCATGAGTTAGTAATAATTACATCATTTCAGTTGTTATCATAATCATTTCTATGAAATATAATATATGCATGCATTCACCAAATACATTCAATAATGTATTTAGGCATACATAGTTCTATCTTAGCATGCATGTATGAAAATCTACCACTTTCACACTTTCATGATTTATTCATGCATACCTATTTAATGCACCTTTGCATTGATTTTAAAATTCCCCTTTATCTAAGTCATGCATCCCACCATGGTGAATTGAAAATTCTGGTCAATGCCTCAACACATTATCCATACACTTCCCATTACTTGTTTGACCATTTGAATTCCTTCCTTTTCATCCCAAACACTACACCAATTATATAATTCTTTGGTGCTCTTCGGTGTTGGAAAAAAGGTTGCAGTCCAAACATCACTTATAAGTAGGAAGACCATTTTATACTTGGGTGGAACTATATCCGTTCGATATCTAACCATGTCATGGCCTCATACATGAATAGCTTTGTTTACATTCATTCTTATACTAGAATTATATCCCTTGACTTGATTTGGTTAATATTACCTCATAAACAACACATTCCTGACATGTTATTATGTGTTATGAATGCATTCAAAATCTAAACAAATTTTATAACTACCCTAGGCTTTCATCCTTTACCACAACAGTGGTAAATCATTCCATTAATGCATTCCAATAATACAATAATATCACTTTAAATGTTAAATCCTAACTGAG
Source organism: Picea abies (assembly GCA_900067695.1). Lineage (NCBI taxonomy): Eukaryota > Viridiplantae > Streptophyta > Pinopsida > Pinales > Pinaceae > Picea > Picea abies. Next base: position 8,491 of record CBVK0100364774.1, read on the forward strand.
AGAATTCTTACCTAAATTCCCTTTAACAATTATGCAACATAAATGTAGAAAATTCATACCTGCATAGTTGTCATTTAATTTATTTGATGCTACCTAACTGGTTGTTATCTATATAAGCTCACATGATTCCTTTATCATCCTCTTAATCAACATTTCATTTTCCTATTTTTTCCTTCATATGGATGAATTCCATATGCATCAACATCAATACTTTTAGCCATGCAATAACTCCCTCTTTCCTGGCACAACAACCATCATTAGAAAATTTAATAGTCATATAAAAAATAGACTACTCTTAGTAAACAACATGTTATATGCACTCTCAAACACTTTCACATGCACTAATGCATATTTATATGTATTAAGAATGCATCCTTAGCATGACCATGAGTCCATATGCACTCCAACTTCTTGTGCTATATATGGTTGTCCAACATGCCAAATGATAATTGTTTCTACATTAATTGCATCAATCTCTTTCATCATTTACAACTCTCTTTGTTGTTCCTCGATATCCATAATTCTCATTGGATTCATGTATCCTTTTATGCTCTCACCAAAATCATTGAGTGTGTTTTCTTGCTTCTCTGGACACTTTTAGCCAAATCATACATGACCAGTTTACATTTCCAACCATGTTGTCTTATTGAATTTGGATCTTCAACATCCATTTACATTTCCAACCATGTTGTCTTATTGAATTTGGATCTTCAACATCCATTTACTTTTCTGGACCAAAAAAATTCAACTTTCCCTCTCTTAACATTTCATCTCTTGTGGTTCTTGTACCATTATTTGCTCCTTCCTTAACCCATTTGGGTCTCAAACTTGACTTTCATAGTCAATTTTATAGCATGCTATAATTATGCACAAATGTCTTCTTTTCCAACTTCACATATACTAACTAAAAGTAGACAAATTTATTTTGCATCCCATTGTAAGCCCATTTGGTACTTTCAACATTTCATGATATCACAATTAATTCCTTTCCGATTTAGGTGGTTTATTATTTTCTCCTTCCTTAACCCATTTGGGTCTCAAACTTGACTTTCATACTCAATTTTATAGCATTCTATAACTATGCACAAATGTCTTCTTTTCTAGCTTCACATAGACTAACTAAAAGTAGACAAATTTATTTTGCATCCCATTGTAACCCCATTTGATACTTTCAACATTTCATGATATCACAATTAATTCCTTTCCGATTTAGGTGGTTTCTTTTCAAATTCCATCTCTTTGGAAAACATTGTCCAGCATACAAATATTTTCTTATTCATGGGTCTTTCAATGATTTTCCCTTCTGAAAATCACTTCCCTTCTTGAATCCTTTTGACTTGTCATCCCATTCCACCCCAGGAAGGAACTTAGTACCCTTGGAGTGGACTCAACCTTCTCTATAGGAACCAAAAATTCTCCTATGTTTTTTTCATCCTTCCTTGAGTGTTGAAACACATTTCAATTAGCTTGGAATCTACCTCATCGTACCTTTCCATTATCTCAATATTTTCAAGGACTTTGACGAGTCCTAGAATCCTTCTTCCCTTTATGGAATACCCTTCCTTGAAGTATGACTGCATCCTTATAAAGAAACTCTTCCCAGAATGCTTGCTTTATGCATCTGTTGGCACTCTTTATCATACATGCACCTTCATTACTTCACCCCTAAAGTTTTGACATTCATACCATGCTTCCACTGTGCACTTTTGATAACAATAACAGATGCACTACTCCAAAACTGTTCACTAGATATTGGAGATGATGCACCTTATCTCCATGTACACACTATTTATTTCTTTATCAGAAGACTAGCTTCTTGTATTCTCAATTTATCGGATTGAACTTGGATCATGTCTTAACATTCTTAATTTCTAGCCTTTTCTCTTCTTGTGATGTGTAACGTTCCCCAACTAAACTGAGGATCATTACTATGCAGAATTACACATAAAAACTATTTTTTTTACTGACTTGTTTCATGTATCTTACAAGCTATTGTTTACACACAGATTTAACCATTTCCTAATACCATTAACTAAATACATCTACAACATTCTAAAATCAACATGAATCTAGTTTAAAAAACTTAACAAAAAAACATACAATTTGGTCTCATACACAAAGTTCATGCACAATAATTAAAACTCATAATGCAAGACAAAAACAAAATAAAAAACTTATCTCTTAAATCATTTTTGAAACTAGCTAATTGGAATGGAGATTCCACCCAAACATAAACTTGTTGTTCCAAATATCAACAAGAAGTTACCCCTGAGCCAGGGCTAGTAATCCACAAAATAGGGTGGTCTCTCAGTATCCACTCACAACCTATAAATCCCACAACCCACTAGGATT
>CBVK0100364777.1:0-12462 GCA_900067695.1 Picea abies
AAACTCCCCATTGAGGTGGAATTGGGTGGGGAAGGTTCCTATTACACCAGTTTGGTCTCTATCCTTAAGCCTTTGACCTAAACTGTGAACTATGCGATAACAAACCTAAAAGTTGAAGAATTATCTCTTGCACTACAAGCCCAAAGAAGAAGAAGTGACTGGTATGTTAACAATGGTTGTTCAAAGCATATGACAGGTGATAAGAACATATTTATAAATTTGAAGAAAGAAAGAGATGGATCAGTTTCATTTGGCAATGCCAACTTAACCAAAACTATAGGGAAAGGCATAATCGATCTTGGAAGTAGGGATGCCAAGGCAGAAAATGTCCTACTTGTCAAAAACATGAAGCATAATTTGTTGAGTGTGAGTCAAATGTGTCATTAGGGACATAGACTTATATTTTATTTAGAGAAGTGTGAGATAAAAAAAGAAGGATTGTGAAAATTGGTGGCTACAACAATAAGGAATCCAAACAACATATGCATCTTAAATGAGATTGGAAAGGAAAGATGTTGCTTGGGAAAGGAAAATGAAAGTTGGATTTTTCACAGAAGAATGGGACACATGAACTTTGACAATCTGGTCGAAATTAGCATAAAGGAAGCAGTAAGAGAAATGCTCGAAGTTTCAAAACTGTCCAGTACTATGTGCAAGCATTGTCTACATGGAAAAAAGACAAGAACATAATTCATACCGAAGGAATACTCTACAACAAAGCTGTTGGAAATTGTGCACATTGATCTATGTGGACCAATGAGAAAAAAAAAAACTAAATGGAGAAAAATACTTCATGCTACTTATTGATGACTATACAATAATGACTGCAGTTTGTTTTCTCAAGAAGAAATCAGAGGCATTTGGAAATTTTAGAACATTCAAGGAGATGGTTGAAAATGAAATGGATTAGAGAATCAAGGGCTTAAGATAAGAAAATGGAGGTGAATTCATATCAAAAGAATTCATGGAATTCTATGAAGAGCATGGAATAAAAAGTCAGTTCTCAGCAGCTAGGACACCTCAACAAAATGGAGTTGTTAAAAGGAAGAACATAACCGTAACAAAGATGCCCATAACCATGTTGAAGGATTCGAAGTTGAGAATTTTTTTTTGAGTACAGTAAGTATACACAAACACTCATATATTGAATAGAGGAATTCTTAGAAGTAACATTGAAAAAACTTCATATGAGTTACGAAAGGGAAGACCAGCAAACATCAAGCACTTTAGAGTATTTGGAAGAAAATGCTACATAAAAAGAGAAGATGATTGAGTTGGAAAATTTGATTCTCTAGTTGATAAAGGCATATTGGTTGGATATTCTAGCAAAAGCAAGGTATACAAATGGTACAATATGAGACTCAAAAAAATAGTGGAAAGCATAAATGTAAGGATTGATGAAGCAGATGTGTTGAAGATCAAATAAGAAAGAAAAAATTCTAATGAACAGGAAGAAAAAGAAGAACTAAAAGAAGAAGATGCAGAACAAGAACAAGAAGAAAAACAACTAGAAGTAGAACAAGAATAAAATGACCAACATGACTTTATGATGCCCTTCAGGACACCTAAGCATCATGTTCAAAAGAATCATCCACCAGAACAAATTATTGGAGATGAAAATGTAGGAATATAGACTAGAGGAAGCAGAAAGGGTATGTACACGATAACATATACACCTAACACTATTATCCACAGTTGAATCCAACAAATTTTAAGAAACCAATAATGATGAGCATTGGATCAAGGCCATGGAAGAAGAACAAAATCAGATAGAGAAGAATGAGACATGGGATCTGGTTCCAAGATCTAAAGACGAAAATGTGATTGGTACAAAATGGGTGTTTAGAAAAAAACTAAGCGAAGATGGATAGTGATGTAGGAGCATCTCTCCACGCCAGCCATGCGCTAGCCAGCTAGCCCACTCAACACATTCAAGGAAGAGAGGCACCATCCCTCTCATATTTTGAATTTGAATTAGGGGCATTTAATATTTGTAAGGCTGTTAGAGCCAAAAGGTCATGCCTATACGCAAGCTTTAGCTGTAGGTACCTTTAATGGTTGTAAGGATGCAATCTAGCTCCGATTCGGACTAGACAACCATTTATTGGTAAGTCAATGTAGATTGAGTAGGTAGGTGAGGATAGAGGAAAGAGATCAAAGAGCCCCTCATGTAAAAAGACCTTTTTCGATCTCATTTTGGGTAAGTTAGTATAGATAGAGAAAGAGCCAAGACACTGTCAAGGTCTGAGCTTAGGAACACCTTGTAAAGAGAGGCATTTTTATTAATACAAACCAGAGAAGTTTTTCCTGCATATATTGTCTGTGTTGTGTGAATTCTTTCATGTGTTCTTTATATGCTGTGAATATATGTTGTATATGGGTGTTAGTATGTGTTTGCAGGGACAGATAGGTTCTGCTTTTTTTTGGGTTCTTTGATTTTAGGTTTAGGGGATATTTGAGGCTTCATGCTAAGAGGGAGTGATAGAACACTGCGGGTTCTGATAGCCAGTGCTTAGAGAACACTTCCAATTCTGCAGAATTTGGACAAAGACATGCCAGGAGGGCATACCACCTGAAGTCATTGACTCAAGGAGAAGACCTCAAGGTTACTGAACACCTTGAAGGCAAGACTGTGTAGCGGAAAACATAGTAGAAGACAAAATCTATGAGGAGTTCTGTAGAGCTCTGCCAAGAGGGCATTGAGCAGGTGCATAGAGTGCATAGAGAGAACTCTTGTGAGTTCTGGAATAGAAGAAGAGTCCAAGGAAGGATATTCACAGGGTTGCTGAATAACCTACAGACTCAGCAAGAAGTTTTCTTGAGCAAAGGAGTGACAGGAGGGCATCAAATTCTCCATCTGAAAGAGAAGGAAGGAAAAGGGTGAAGTCCCTTTAGAGATCTGAGTAGTGGAGAAGCTCAGAAGAGATAGCATCAATTTAGCGTGTAGAGATTCTGTAAGGTGTGCATGAGTCGTGGAAACCTTTTAAGGTTTCAGAGAAGGCCAAGCTCAGGAGGGAGAGTGCTTTTATGCACAGAGGCCACAAAAGGTTGCAGAGGCTAAAAAGGAGAACTCTTTGGAGAGTTTAGAATCCCAAAATCTCAGGAGGAACAACATCTTCGAATATATAGGCGAGATCAACTGTGGAAGAACTCGCAGAGAAGAAAAGCAAAGGTCGAAGCCCTTAGATTTTGAAAAAAAATCTTTCAAGGAGTCGGAAGAAAGCGCATGCTCAACTGGGCAGCACAACTGCCAGTGGATCAGGCCGAAGGAATGATCTGGACCATTGAATTTCCACGTCCATATAGTAACAAGAGAGCACATAGGAAGGGAGTAGATCTGGACGGTTAGATCTCACTTAGGCAGCCGATAGTTGTTGGATATGTTAGAAGAAGCACGAGGTTTAAACCCTTGTGAGCAGAGGAGAAAAGTACCGAAACAAGCGTGGATATTGGGATTTCAAAGGTCCTGATGATGAAAGGTCGGGACACTCCATAGCGAAAGTCCCAAAACAACGAGAGAAATCTGATCCGTCCATATGGAAGGAGGACACATGTTGTGAGATCTCCATTTCAGGGATTCGAACACTGGGAAACATAGAGGGGAGTCTTTCGACTTCGTCAATGACGAAGTCTTGAAAATGATCTGGATCATCCCTTCGTAGGAGGACACGTGGTAGAGATCAGGGAGTCCACCGAGTTTTCGGACACCAGGGATTCGAGAAGATAGAGGAGTTGTGCCACTGGGATCGTGGAGTCCCAAAATCCGAAAGAGGATCGAAAGCGTCTAGGGAGAGTACATGTGGCAGCAGGAGGGTACTTCGGTACTTCGGGTACCGAAATTATAGAGGTCAACAAAGGCTTAGTGCAACGGGATTTGTGAAATTCTGAAACATGAAGTCCCAAAAATGTTTAGAAGAGCATTGTCGGGTCACGAGGGCGAAGGACAAGATTTCGGCATACCGGCCATTAGGATTTCAGAAATCCTGAGGATGAGAGATACAGGCTCTTGTGTAGGAAAACCCTGAAATGATCAGGGTCATTGATTCGAGGAGTGGATCATGACCATTGATCTTGGCTAGGAGTGAAAAAGGGTCGTATTGTCACTTCGACATTTCGGATACTGGAAGTGCAAGAGAGAAAAGGCAGAGGAAGCCTTGCAACGGGAAAGCCCAAAACACAAAAGTCTGAAAGCATTGGAGGAAGCCAGCATTTCGGCATATCAGAGTTAGAAACTTCGGGAGTTTTGAGGACAAGGAGAACCAAGCATTTTGGCACTGGAAACTCTGAAATCATGAAACGCGAAGAGCTGGGGAGAAGAAACCCCTGGAGGAGAAAATCAAGGGAGAGATATTTCGAGATACCAGAATTCGACATTTTGAGGATCCTTTAGACATAAGGTTAGAGAATTTTGGCATCGGAAAAATTGAAATAGTGAAAGGAAGAGAAGGCCGGGAAACAAGTATTTTGGCATTTCAAAAATCAGCTTTTCGGGAGCCTTGAAGACAGGAAGCCGGGTGCTTTGTGTCGATGAACCTCGAAGAAGGTTGTAGTCATATGAGGGGAGGTCATATGGACTAAGGGTATAGCCTAGGGGGATAATTATTGTGAGCACCATTTTGAAGTTTCAGTATTTTGGAGATCGGGAGATCGAGGAGTCAAGGACTCTCGACATCAGGACTTGCGAAGTCCCAAAACCCAAAACTCCATTTCAGGAAAAAGGCAATGGTTGTGTGCAGAGACCGTGAATAGGTGAAAACTTGCACCTTATGCATATGATGCACTGGTGGAGTTTCACGAATGAACTGTGGATCAAAGATTTTCCGTTCCAGTAGGGAATCAAAGGAGCCACTTCGGTTCGAGGAGGTTTTGGAACGATCCTGAGAGTAGATCTTGACCTACGGGTTGGGGGGTCTGCATCGGATAAGTAACCAGAAACAAGGAAATGTTAGTATGCAAAGGATATGCTCAAGTTGAAGGAGTATATTTTGAAGAAACTTTTGGCTCTATTTCCATAATGGAAGCAATCAAAATGATCTTGGCCTATGAAAGTTCCAAAATAATCAAAGTACATCAGATGGATGTAAAATCATCATTTCTAAATGGTGAATTAGAAGAAGAAGTCTACATCAAACAACCAGAAGGATTCCTATTGTCAGAAAGAGGAGGCTATGTTTGCAGATTGAATAAATCTCTATATTGACTCAAGAAATCCCCTAGAGCCTAATATTCAAGATTGGACAAGTATTTGCAGGAACAAGAATTCAAAAAGGGTAATGTAGATAGTAATCTCTATGTAAAGGTTGATAGGAGAAGCATACTTATCATTGAAGTATATGTGGATGAAATTATCTTTGGAAGTGATGACGATAGGATGAGTAAGAAGTTTTCCCAAGACATGCATAATGAGTTTGAAATGTCACTACTTGGTGAATTGACATTCTTTTTGGGACTTCATATATCTCAGCTAGATGAAGGAATTTTCATTTCCCAAACTAAGTACATCAAATAAACGTTGAAGAAGTTCAGAATGGAATATTGAAAACCAGTAAGTACTCCTATGGTGACTGGTTACAAGTTGAAAAAATATGATGAATCTAAGGAATCAGATCAAAGACTCCATAGATCAATGATTGGCAGCCTACTCTATGTGACAACTTCAAGAACAGATGTAATGCAAGTAGTTGGACAGGTTGCAAGATTTCAATCAACACCGAAAAGGAAACTCATGTTCTAGTAGTAAAGAGGATATTTAGATATATTAAAGGAACAACAGAGTTTGGATTCTGGTATCCAAAAGGAAATGAGATGACTATGGTCACCTACAAAGATGTAGATTGGGCAGGAAGCATTAATGATTGAAGAAGTACTAGCGGAGCAACCTTCTATTTGGGTGATTGTTTGGTATCTTGGTCAAGAAAGAAACAATACTCAGTATCATTATCTATAGTAGAAGAAAAATACATTGCAGCAACAACATGTTGTACTCAAGTTCTCTAGATGAAGAAAACCATGCAAGATATACAAGTGAAGTATGATGAACCCATTTCAATATTTTGTGACAATACCAGTTCTATCAGTATCTCCAAGAATCCAGTGGTGCATTACAAGACCAAACATATTTTGATCAAGTTTCACTTTCTACGGGAACAGGTTATAGAAAAGAATATCAAGTTAGAGTATATTGGGACAAAGGAAAATATTGCATACATCTTCACTAAACCTTTTCGAAGAGAGACATTTGAGTATATTTGACATAAAATTGGAATAGTTTCTTCTCCACAGTGATCTACATGTCTTTTGCTAAGAAGAAAAGGAAAGAGAAATCATATATGAAGAAATGATAAATGAATCCTAGTATGAATGCTTTTTATATGTCAACTATTTACATCATTAGGAAGCACCAATGGACAAATTGCACTAGAAGAGAGAAAGTTCAAAATCATATTGTCAGAAGAGGGTATGTTATCAGGGGGAGTTACCCTTTTCCATTGATGTCAAAGGGGGAGAAAGAACAAAATCATGCTAACTGGGGGATTATTGGTCGCAGGGGGAGCATGAGTGTTTCCATCAATGCCAAAGGGGGATATTGTTGGAAAATTGATTGTCATTGATGTCAACTTTAGAAGCAGTCTAGAATCCCTTAGAAGAAATGGGTAAAAGTGAAGAATTATCCAAAGTTGTCCCCTTATGGCATAGATTTAAGCATGGCCCTCATGAGAATATTATTTGAAGAAGTCTACAAGAAACCTAGAGGTGTGGTCATGAGGCCCGAAGTTGACTGAGGAAAATGAGGTTGAAGAATACTTCATGTGTATACAAAACCCTCATAGATGGATAGTCTTTGTCATACCATTTCCAATGGTAGGTGGTAGGCTATGTGTTTCCTCATCATTAAGGATTTATTCCCTCTTGAATTTGGAAGCCCCGGAGAATGGTTAAGAATCCCTTAAACCATTACAAGTCTTAATTAAAGGGTAAAGTGGTTGTAGTAAGAAAGTAAAGGTTGGTCATAGAGTTAAGGAAAGAAGTCACTTTGTAAAAGTATAAATACACCACAAGAAGTCTCTCGTAAGTACAAAACACAAGTTCAATGATTATCTATATTTCAAGTGATATGAGGTAGCGAAGTCCGAGGTAGCTAAGGGAAGCAAAAGGGTAAAGTCTGCAAACTAGATTTATGAGGTTATCCATGGGTCACATTGGAGCAAGGAATGAACATCTATGGGTTGATAGTGTACAAGTTGTGGATTTGTGAAAATCTCTTGAAGAATACGCTATCTTTTGTTTGTTGAAGATGATGTGTACCAGGTTGGTTTGTTGGTCTAAGATTATATGCTTCAGGTCTTCTTTATGAATAAAGGTATGTCTTTTATGTGTTAGTTTGAGGCTTGTATATTGGATGGTATGGAACATGCTTAAGGCATGTCTTGGAGGCCCTTTTGGTACATGGTTGCATATGGTTAAGGTTCATGTCTTGGTGGTATTGATACATGCTTGAGACATATCCTTGGTACTTGGTTTATGGATGTTATTTTTCATTGTTAGAGGCACATATTTGTGATATTAGCATACACTTGAGGCATATCTTATGGTATATGGTATGATACATGCTTGAGGTACATTTTGGTACATGTTTTGGATACTTGATGTTGGGTATATTCTTTGATATGATCTATGTGAGTGGATCTAGTTGATGTATCAATATTAGTGACAATGACAGGTTGACATGTTACAAGTCGATGAAATAGTGACAGTGACAAGGACAGTGACATGTTGGATGACAGATTGATGTATTAGTGCCACTTGCAGTGAAAATATCAGTGGTAGTGATAGGTTGAGTCTACACTTATATTTCAAGGTGGTAGGATGGGGCAAGGAAAGGGGGTCATATCCTCCTTCCGTTTGGAGCCAGAGAACACAGGGAGTTGGAGCTTCCTTTAGTTCAGAGCCTGTAAACTAGGGGGTTGGAAACTCCTTCCAGTTGTAGCTGGAGAATTCAGGGAGTTGTAGCTTCCTTCAGGTTGTAGCCTATAAAAAGGGGGCTGGAGCCTCCTTCTAGTTGGTGGTGGGGAATTTGGAAGTTGGTGCTTCCTACGAATGTATTATTTTGATATATAAGAAATAATTACGTGGTTTTCTACCATTTGGGTTTCCACGTAAATTCTGGTGTACTTTGCATGTGGTTATTTGATGTGATGTTGCTTATGGTTAGATGTTCATGGAATGTTAAATGAAGGAATAAATTGTTAATGATAATATATTTTGGTTGAAAGTGGTATCAAATTGCATAATATTGATTCAACCTCCCTCTCAATATTCCAACATTATTCTCCAATCTTTGGCTAAACAGTAACGAACTAGAGGAACCATATTAGGGCTATTATCTTATCTAAAATTCAAACTCTGTTTTTGCCTCCTCATCATTGAGTATTCTTTCATGAATCATGACATTAATGACCATTTGGAGACTACCTGCCAAAACATCCTTGTAGAAAGGTCCATATCTTCCTTGTTTCCAACAATGTTTATTTATTTAAATGAGAAGTCTCATTCAATAAATTAACAAATGTCATATTCAAAAGGGGTTTCTTAAACATCATCACTAAAACTGATTTATAAATATTTGCATCTACAACCCATGTAATTGAATCTATCCCAAATGAAAAAGGACTAGACATATATTTCCCTTCTCTGCAGGACCTCTTATTTACAAACCATTTTTGTTTTCTTATGCATGTAGATGATATAACAGTCAAACCTGCTAGAAGACATCCCAGGGAAAATCCATGGTGCCAGACCAATATGGACTCTACTGTGTTTTTTTCCTTAAAGACATCCCAGGGAAAATCCTTGGTGCCAAACCAAGATGGAATCTACTGTGTTGTTTGCCTTCAACAACGTGTGGATTTACAACTATAGGGAATGTATATGATGCACCTCTAAATTTTATTGGAAATATTTTGAGATCATTGGACATATATATCTTTATATTTTTGTTAGAAAAACTAAAATATGTCATGGTCTCTAATGCATCAGTGGTTCCATGGGGATATTACTAGTCAAATTATTTACTGGGAGATTAAAGTAAGGACATTTAGACTACCAATTGCAAGAGAAGAAATGTGGCCAATTAAAATATTTTTCAAGACATACAATACTCTCAGATTATTAAGGTTGAAGATTTCTGCAGGAATGGTTGTAGTAAGATGACATGCATAGAGATTCAAATATTCAAGTTGCCGCAAATAACTTATGTTTGGAAAAGGGTTTAGGTAGAAGTTTATCTCAGCTATATTCAAATTATGTAAAGATCTTAAGTTTCTCAAATTATACGGGATTCTTCCACTAAATATATTGGAAAACATATCTAACAAAGTCAAACTAGGCCAATTTAATAACTCCCATGGTATCTACCCTCCAAACAAGTTTTCACTCACATGAAGTGATCTCAGAGCATACCCTAAAATGACATGCAAGTTACCTGATAAATTGTTCATGCTTAGTCTCATTGCCAATATCTTCATAATATCCCACAAATCAAGATTGATAGGTCCAGGGAATGCACTTTTTCTTAGTTCTACTATCTTGAAAGAAGTTACATTAGACAATGGATGTAGAGGACTTGTAAATATATTTTGTTAGATGACTTGTAAAGAGATTTTGTTCGAGAAGGATATAGATGGTACCTAGGAAAATTTAAAATCCTCGATTTGTCCTTCGAGTTGATTTTTTGCAAGAGTCGATTTCCTAAGCTATGGATAAAATTGGATTAATCCCCAAGATATTCATTACATTATCAAGAGCTAAGAGACCTAGAAGAGACAGTATTCAGAACTAATCCATTATCTGGAATTGCGATCCAAAATTTAGTTCATTGACTCACTTACAGGTTTATAGACTTGAATGCCAAATATTTCAATGGAACTATTACTGTATATTTGGAAATCTTGATGAATGTAATTGACCTCGGCGTAGGAATCAACAAGTTTTTTTAGTCCTTTGCCTTGAGAAAATGGAAGTCTTGTTAATTTGGAAAATAATTATTCACGTTGTTGCATGCTAAGATGATCAATTCTTGAAGAGATTAGCAAGTTCTATGTCCTGTTATAGCACAGTTTGTAGTAAGGATAAAGGATAGAGATTGAAGAGTCAAACTAGCGTAACTGGAACCAATCCTGCCCAATGTCACCTCAATGGGATGGTTATTTTTGTTTAGGGTGGTAAGGCCTAGGGGAGACGTCCTCGATGACCTGTGGTTTTGAGAAGGCAAAGGATAATAAGATAAAGACAAGTTTCCCCCCTCACAAGTCACCACCAAGCAGATAGTTCGGAGAATAGCCAATAATAAAGTATAACCAAAGAAAAAGAGATGCACCTTCCTGAGACAAAGCAACAAGAATACTGATATATGCAAGATGCTCACTTGGTTAGTACTTCATATAAATCAATGACTATCAATGTGACAAATCAACACTTCAGGTTTTCACATATGGAGGAGGAGTGCAGGTTGATGTTTCATCGTCTTGTTCAGGTTTCAGCTCCTCAGTTGCATTTTCAATGATCCCTTTCTCTTGGAAAACCTCATCAAGAGCTTTCCCCTTAGTATTATGTTGGTCAATAACTTGTTTCCCTTCTTCTTGAAAATCATCAGTAGAAGTTTCAAGGGAAACCAACTTCTCCAAATTGAGAGCGTGTGAGGTATCTTCATAATCATTGATTTTGCTTCCTAGGGAAAAAACGTTTTTAATTTTGGACAAGAGGATATTTTCCTCAATTTGTAAGGCCATGTTACCAGCTTCATGGAGTGTCTTTGGATTCTTTTTACTCAGGAGAAACCCCAAATGCACCAAGAGTGCATTGGTAAAGAGATACATGAGGTCTTTATCCTCAGGATAATGGTCTCTAGGAAGCTGGTACAACATACCCTCAAATATATTTCAGAAGTTCCAAACAGTCTCATTTTTAGCTTGTTTTGCATACTGGAGCCTTTTTAGCAATGTTTGGATCTCTTCCAATTTTATGCCCCATTCTTTGAGAAAGAATTCTTCTAGTTTGTTCATGGAGGTAATTCTAGCATCGGGAAGATCATCATACCATTTTTTATCATTCCCATGAAGAGTGGTGGGAAAAAATTTCATCACTACATCTTCAACATCATCAGTGATAGGATGGAGTGCAAAGTAAGAACAAAAATCATTCATATGAAAGTCTNNNNCAAAAATCATTCATATGAAAGTCATCTCTTTCCCCATCGCTACCAGTGAATCTAGGGAGCCATCTTCCTTCTATCAAGGGAATTTGTCATGGGTATCATGGGATTTTTCTCATGTCTAAAGGCTTGTAATTCATGGGATCCCATTGTGAAGTCATTGTTGGCTTCGTCATCAGTGGAGTTGCCAGATAATTTTCTTGAAACCATCAAAAGATCAGGGAAAAAACCCTAAGTGGAGCCGCCAGGTAAGCTTGTAAGATAAGGCTTCTGAGGCAAGGCTTACCAAAAAGTGTCGTCTAGAGGAGAATTGACTCGGTGCTCCATGATAACGGTGCCAAAATTGTTATCGCATAGTTTGTAGCAAGGATAGAGGCTAGAGATTGAAGAGTCAAACTGGTGTAACTGGAACCAATCCCATCCAATGTCACCTCAATGGGATGTTTCTTTCTATTTAGGGTGGTAAGGCTCAAGGGAGACGTCCTCGGTGACCTGGGGTTTTCAGAAGGAAAAGGATAATAATATAAATACAAGTTTCCCCCCTCATAGGTCACCACCGAGTAGATAGTTCGGATAACAACCAATAATAAAGTATAACCAAAGAAAAAGGGATGCACTTGACTGAGACAAAGCAACAAGAAAACTGATATATGAAAGATGCTCACTTGGTTAGTACTTCATATAAATCAATGACTATCTAATTCACACATAAGCAATTGAATAGTAAATATTGACAAAGTCAATGTTTATAAAATAGCAATGATAAATATGTCACTTCTTCAATAAATGCTAAAACAATATGGCATTCAATGTAACAAATCAACACTTCATTTTATAAATTCCTTTAACCACCATTCAATTTCTTATAAATAAAACGTTAGCTGCACCAATGATATTATAGCTAAAGATGACAACAATAATAGGTTAGTTAGGTTAGCTTCTAACCTAGGGTTATTAGTTAGGGTTTGATTCAAGTTTTTGAGATTTTTTGTGATCAAGTTCACTTCAAACAAGATGTCTTCAGATCAGTGCCTTAGGGTTAATGGAGTCAAATAGTGAAGGACGCAAGAGCTAAAGGATCAAAAGATAGTACGACTAAGGACTAGAAGGAGAAGCTTTCAGGTGTTGCTAAAGAAAGGCCCCAAAGTCAAAGCCATAGGGGAGAGTGGCTGACCTTGGTGTAGGGAAATTAGGCCTCGGTGCTCTCTCCTCCTTCCTTAACTCAATGGCAATGATGACTAGCTGAGAAAATA
>CBVK0100364779.1:0-12460 GCA_900067695.1 Picea abies
CAATCAATCAAACCATTGGCATCAATGACAACATGATCCAACAAGAGGATCGTTGGATCAAGACTACTGGTCAGTGAACCTTGTCAGCTAGATCACGTGGAAGTCTATGTCAGCAAGGAAGTGTGGCAATAGATCAAAATTTCACAATTTCAGAGATTGGAGATTGAACACAACAACAACGACAAGAGTTGTTTCAAAACCATGAAAGTTGAACCTCCAAAATCAAGGAAGTAAGACATGTCGATAGACCATGTCAGCAGAAGACGTTGGCAAGGACACATGGTGCCTTGAGAAGGTGAAAAGTGTCAAAATATGTTTGGAATTTTAGATTACATAATTCTTAAATTATGGGGACACGTGGAAAATGAAATTAGGGTCCAAGTCATCTTGTGATATCAGTAGGTTTACGTCACGTCGGGAGTTTCTATTTTGGATTTTTTCATCATAAGAAAACACTCTAATATCACAAAGTCCTTAATGTCGAAACTCTGAAAGGAACACACGTCAGGTGATCTACATTATCAAGAGTTTTGGAGAGTTGGATGTCATGAAGAATCTAAGGCAAAAAATATGAAATCCCAACAACCATCCATCTCAATGACTGATTAAGACACATTTGTATGATTAAGGAAATAAGGGATCATTTTAGGATCTAAAGTAGACCATTGATCTGTTCCCACGTATATTAACGTGAACCATCGGATAATCTTTTCTATATCGTCATCGAGATATTTGACATGTAGTGAGTCTCGAAAACCCAAAAGGAAAAACTTTGAAATCCCGTCAGTCGTCCGTCTCTTCAGAAGAATGAATCATGATCGAGAATTGTGAAAGTGGAAGTCATGGAGATTTGAATGCCTCAAGCACCGAAACTCTGTCAACCGTTCATCCCATCAGAGAATGAATCATGACTGTTGATTTAATAAAGCGCTCATGCGCTCGTCTCATTTAAAGTGAGGTCACTGCCATTAGTCATATGTAATGTTATTTTATTTATGTAGGCTTTAGGACATTAGTTGTAAATTAGATTAGTAATGTTATTTTATTTATGTCGACTTTAGGCCATTAGTTGTAATTATACCTCCTAGTCTCCTATATATACCAANNGAGGCTTATTATCTGAAATTATCTCTTTTTCAAGGCGTTGAGTACTTTTCCTAAGGTTTTTCTATGCTATATTGATGTTTGGTTATTAACACAAACGGTCATATATGTTGGCGTGAGGGAAGTGCCTTCACGAAATCTGTAAAGCGAGTAGCTCTGTATAGCATGGTCATATGAAATTGTTTGAAGGAAGCACCTCCATAGAATCTGGTCTCTGTGAAATTAATAGAGATCCGTGAACAAATTCAATGGATAAAATTGATCCATGCTGTGATCAATTTATGAAAGGTATTCACGGTAAAGATAATTAAAATGTGATTATGGTTAAGTTACCTGAAGAGGTTTGATTCACTAAACAAATAGTAATTAAGAAATTTAATTTAGTGAAGAGGTGCAATGGTTGAAACGAAGGGACACAGAGGTGTCACACTCACACCGCCTAAAGGTTATATAACCATGGAACAATACAAGAAGTAAAAGTGTCTCTGCACATCAGATAAGAATATCAAATACCAAAGCAGATTCCAAGAAGACATCAGAAGAAAGAAAATGTGAATAACAAAAAGAAGATAAAATGCGGTTTAGAACAGAAGCTAAATAAGTTGAAATAGATTCAGAGAAGATATCAGAGGAAAGAAAATATGAATTATAGAGAGAAGATGAAATGTAGTGATAAGAGTTTTATAGTATACCTCTGATAATAAAATATAGTTGATTCTATAATGGATCAGTACTACTAGAGTTGAATAAACTCTAGTTGGATAGATTGGGTTCTATCAGCAAGCTGGGACTTGCAAGAAGCTGGGTCTTGTGCCATGCTAGGTCTTGGCAGAGAGTTGGTGCTCTCTGAGGGGTTGGTGCTCCTTATTTCAGTTGATGTTGTAAACTTTAGTTGGTGCTAAAAAGAAAATCCTCGATCACATATATTTGTATTACTATGTTCATATTTGTTATACAAAAGATTATACAAACATCTGGTGTCTTTGTGTTTATTATAATTATGATGTGGTTGTTATTAATTTGTCCACTATGTTTTAAGTGGTAACTTGTGAAAATAAATAGTTAAAATAGTTCACACACTAATTCACCCCACCCTCTTAGTGTGGGTTGTGTGTTCTTCACTCAATTATGATGTCTTCATCATGAAATTGTCTTCGTGTTGATGCTCTAGTCATAAGTCTACTAAGTTTTTCTTTGTCAAGTACTTCTAGAATAAACATCACTTTTTTTCCTAGTGGAGGTTGGACTTCCAAAACATCCTCAACTTCATGACAGGGAGATGTCTCATCTTCTGGAATTAGTTTATTTTCTACTAACCTAATGAGTTGTCTCCTGGGTTTTTCCACTTTTGTTTGTTTCAGAAGTGAAAATAGGTTTTTTTCCTTTCAACTTGCCTCTCTTACTGTTATGGATTTCTTCAATGTTTACAACTATCTTTATACCTTGAAGTGGCTCTTTACCATTTTTATTGGATCCTTTGTTGAGATAATATTTTGTTGTAATCTCACAGGTTTCAATCACAATAGGTTGGTGTTCTTTATCATTTCCTTTTTCCCTTTTTAAATTTTTGGAAGGTGCTTTAGCACTTGTGGAAGGGGTACTTCCCTTTGATGGTGGGGAACTACTAGTTTCTACAAAAAAACATGATGTAGATAAAAAATAACTCTAGTCCCTATTTGTTTTCCTAATCTCCTTAAGGGATAACAATTTGATAAGACTAAAATGAAACAAACTAGGCTCAACTTGCTTAGAATTTTATTGTACTTTGTCATCCATTTTCCCCAAGATTATACAAAGATAATATGGTATATTTAGAGATATCTTACATGTAAAATGCATGAGTGGTTTGATATTGTAGATTTTAACCTTGTACAATTATTTATTGCAAACAAATTTTCAGTAAAAGAACAGAAAAGATACAATGGAAAATGCAAACATTACACAAAGATTTTTCCCCTAGAAACCCAAAATGGAAAAATGAGCATATTATATATTCATTCATAGTGATACATTGTTTACAATATAATATACATATAGGAGCCAAAATCATCCAAAACCCTAACCCAATGACCTGGATTAGTTAATAACCCTAATTCCTTAACAGGAATTAGAAAACCATCGGCAAAAACGATGTGCCGAAAAACCGTTGAACAATGGACATGAAAATCGAGGCAAAATGAAAAACGAGGAAACAATGTGACATATTTCCGAAGGAAAAAAAAGGGGGCACTGCCCCTGAACCCCCGTTGTTGGTTATTATTCTTCTCTGAGTTTATATCTTTATCTTGAGTGACCCATGGTTCATGTCTATTTGGGGTTCCAACAAAACCTCTAAGACTATCGACCCTCCTAGTAAACCAGAAGGAAAGGCAACACATAGAGTGCACTGTGTAGTCTCACCCAAGATAGTCTTAATGAGTGGCTGAAATACTCATGTGTTTGCAGCCCAAGACCGAGTGGGGATCTGGGAAATGTATGCTAAAGGTTCTATTTAACGTATTAATGAAATAATCCATCATTCACGATTATGCATGAAATATAATGAACTCACTCGTTTAGTAAATAAAAACTATTGAAGACAGTAAAGAAACACATGCATTCAATCACATAAAACAGGTTTTACCATGGTTCACTCCCCCTAGGCTACGTCCACAAATATCTATCTCTTAGCTCTTTTATTATAGTAGTTCCAAAACTACAGTGTCGCGTGTTTTACAACTCTTCTCAGTCGGGTCGAGATCTATTATGAGGCGGACTAGATCACACTAGTCTCCTTAGCCTACGATCTAACCCTCAATATCTACCCCCCTTATTCTTTTCTAGATAAACAAATTACAAAATTAGGTCGTATAGAAAAATATTACATCTCATCAGCCCCCCTCTATGAGATCTCTGTATCTATATTTATATGTTTATGGCTTGTCATCCATTACAATGTATTTCAAAAACCCTAAGCCTAACATCGTTAGGTATTCCATGCATGTGTGCATTCTCCTCTTCCTTCCAGCTATCACTTTTCTCATGCATGCCTTCTTTTCCAAAATAATCTTTCTTTTCTCTTTGGCCTTCTTCCAAAAGCCCCCCAACACTGACATGTGGCTCTTCCCAAGCCACCTAACCTTTGTGCACTTCGTCAATATCCCTGGTGATCGCCTGAAACTTCTCCTTGAGATCTGTTGCTCATGTTTGAGCCTGTATAGTCTTCTCCTTGAGTGTGTCTACTATCTATACTGCAATAGTGTCACTGATCAACCTTGTACACTCTGCCTGGGTCTGTGCCATATATGTCTTGGCTTCCTCTACCTATGCAATGACTTCTTCTACTCACTCTTGAAGCGGTTCCATTTGGTCCTGGCACTCATTTTTCTGTGACTGCGTAGTGGTGAGTTATGTCTGTAGTTTCTTCATATCCTATGCCCCTTTCACAAGCTCCGTGATGGAAATTGTCTTCTTCCTCTGCATGAGTTATTGGATAGTTGCGCTTATCCTTTCTTCTTCCTTGTCCCACTGTTGGACCTACTGATCCTCTTCCAACTTCATCCAGAGTTGTGTTTCTTTGTCGAACAAGTTAGCTGCTATGCTAACCTATTACTCTATCTCCTATAGATATTATGTTTCCTCCTACTTCCTTTTCTCCCTTACCTCCTGTGGAGTGGTAGGTGTGAGTTTCTCACATATATTCTTGATCTCTTGCTAATGTTGATCGATTGCCTACACAATCTGATCAATCTTCTTGGTTGCTGTGATTTTGGTCTTCTACGCGGTCTTTGGAATCTTCTCATAAGTTTTGACCACTTTTTGTTCCAATCCGTTCATGCATTCCCTCTCCTCTTGGGCCTCGAGCCAGACCTGCTCATATAAAAATTCTATCTCATCTTGTTTATCCTTTACCTATTGTAATTAGATTATATTTGTGAATGCACGAGACTGTGCCTATTAGGTAACACTAACCTATAATTTGTGTAGAGCCTTGGATGGTATCTACGAAAATACCAATTGGAGTTTAGCTAAGTCCTTTAGGGGTGTTTTCCCCACGATCACGTCCATGCGCAACATGCTGGGTGTAATGTGGAATGTTTCACTTAGTTGTGATATTGTGTGGACTGTGTCCCACTTTCTTACTTCAGGTTCTTCTCTTGTCTATGATGTTGATGGCCCTGCTCCTATGCTACTGTCAGCTGACTGTGATTCCCCGATCTACTTGAGGAACTATCATATGTCTGCCAGCTCCTCTTGAATTTTTTCCCCATGGTGAAAACAATTCTCAAAATCCTAGGATGTATAATCCTGAACCATTTTCGTTATCATATCTATATCATCCTTTGTAATCATGTACGCTAGAGGTGTTCTATGCGGTTTTATATTCTTGTGTGCAACCCCCGTATGAGTAGCTAGTTTCTTAGTTGGTCCTGACTCTTATAGATTAGGACTTGGTGTAGTCCCTTGTGCTACCTTGACCTATTTCTGATGTACTTGGAGTGGCCGCGTATTATTCTTCTTCCTATTCTGGGTTGTTGTCTTAGATGTCCCTTATTTTGTCTTCTTTGTTTTGGTCTAGCACGTCCTTAGTTTCTTGGGAACTGGGACTTCGTGGGTTTGTCTCTCTCCTTTCCCTGCCTCCTCAACATTTGTATGTTCATGCATTGATTCCTCTTCCTCTTTCCTTGCAAGTATGTCTTGTGTAAGGACTAGAATCCTCCAGTCGTCTTCAAAATACTTGATAGCCATTTCTATGTCTCCCTCCGTGATGCAATAGTGCAATTGTAGTGGCCTTGAAGTTAGCTATGCCCCGATAGTATGCCACAACCTGTGATTTTATTCTCCATAGGTTGGTGATGGTATCTTGTAGGTCACAAAGGTATCCTTCCAATACAAATGTGTTCATCTTCCTGTTCTTGGTGTTGGAAGATTGGTTGTTGTCATTGATGTCAACCCTAGTCATGGGTTTTGGACTGCAAGATTGATGAAGGTATTTGGACATAAAGGAAAATGAACATGCAAATAAAAAACCCATGGATAGATAGTATACATCATGTTGTTTCCAATGGTATGTGGAATTTCATGTGGATCCTCATGGTTGAGGAGAAATGAATTTTTGAAGATGACAAAGTGAATTGTACATGTAGGCCCTGAAGATAATTACAGAAAATAATTACAAAATAAGAAAGTACAATGTCAACCCTAATGTTAAAAAGAAGTGACATAAATGGTATAAATAAACATCATTATACATTCATTTGATACAAGTCAAATTTCAGAGGGAAGAAGAAAGTAAAAGAAGGACAGATTTCAAGGGAGGATGAAGTCTTTTGGTGATGTGTTCTAAGTATGTTATTTTCAGGTCATCTTACCATTTTTGCTATAAAGTTTTTTTCTAGAACAATTCAGATGGTGAAATTGCTATGGTATTGAGAAGACATATCAAGGTATCTCTGGTAAAAATTTCAGATCTTGATTCGCTATAATTATGGAGATACACTCTATGGAATATTGGGTTTGTGACCAGTCCTGAAGTTAGTCAATAAATAGGTGTTCCGGGTAAAACAGTCATAATTTTTTCATACAGAATCCAAATTTAGTGGGACCACTTCCATTGGAAATAGTACGAACTTTAGTTTATTGTGTTCAAGTTTCAAAATCAGATGTTAAAGTTTGAGCACAGGGCATGTTGTACAAGTTGGGTCTTCTAAACAGACCAAAATTGAATAAAGTGTACCATTCTTTCTATAACCTGTTTTTGGGGAGGATTCAAGGAGTGAAAATTGGAGGAGTTTCAGAGAATACATTGAGTAATATTATCTACAAGATAAGATTACTCCAAGAATTAAAGAATTGTAGAAATTGAAAAAGTCTTAGGAAGCATTATCAAGGAGTGAAACTTGGAGGAGTTTCAGAGAATACATTTAGTAATATTATCTACAGTATGAGAGTATTCCAAGAATTGAAGAATTGCAGAAGTTAAAGAAGTCTCAAGAAGCGTTATCAGGTTATATGTGATGGTTGGTCAATGATGATGATTTAATGTAAAGTTTTATTATCTCTCATATATTCTTGGGTGGAATGAATGGGAAAGGATGGAGAGTTCAACCCTCTCTTGATATTGGAGGATTGCATATTCCTCTTGGAGGTTTATCCCTCCCTCTACATTTGGAAGTTGTAGCTACCTTTGGAAGTCATTACTTCCCTTGACCAAAAACTATTGATTATTTATCATATATTGTGCATGGTGTATTGTGGTGTATTGGTGTAAATCTTATACTATTGATTATTGATCATTGTATATAATTGAATGGTTTAAGTATAACTTGAAAAATATTTTTAAATTGTACTTGATACTGATTCACCCCCTCTCAGTATCAACACTTGGTATCTGATGCAACGCCAAGCGATAAATATCTCGCTCCATGATTGGGCTTGGGTCTGGTGGCGAAAAAATGTATACTCTAGTTCCTTCCATCCCATAATGGCTATCAACATGAGCAACAATGAATAATGAAATTATGTTTTTAGACCCTACCCATCCTTGTAGTCATACAGAAATAGATTCAAAATATAAGAGGCCCAGCTAAATATGGTGCCCTCGACAAACTGTGTTGCAGCTGCGACAACCCCAGCTAGGACTTCCTCCTTACAAAATTTTCTTAGAATCTTGCAGGTCATGATTTTTGTGCCCATTTTTTTCGTGGCATCATTGATTTGTTTAATGATGATTCTGTGCAACCCGCCAATAGAGAATAGAAAAAAATCTCCTGCTCTTCTTGGATGTCCTCAGCATAGAGGAGTATGTGCTAGGGTGTATGTGTGACTCATTCAGATCAGAATCCGAAAGAGACTGGGAAATTCTTACAAAGAAATAACAGAAGAATTCGTCCGCCATAATAAAGTAAAGATCCATCATCTAACCTTATCGGGGATGAAATTTATGGTTTCCATTGGTGCAAACCCAATCACCTCAGTGTCGTATTTCTTTTTCATGTCCTCCACAATTTATTTCTCCTTTATTTTTTCATCAATAAATTGTGCAGGATCCATGCCCTGTGATGAAAGCCTTATAATGTGCACAATGAGATCTATGTCTATTGCGATGCGCTTTTCCATCCATGTGTTAATACCATCAACTTTTTGATGCAAATGATAGCATACTATCCTCTGCCAAAGTGTGGTAGCTCCAATAGACCTAAAATGCTTGTATTTGCTAACCCTACTGCCCACTAGAGTGGTTGATGAACTGATTCCCCAAATATATCTAGGCCCACTAAGTGTAGGTAGAATTTCTTCGCTAACTCTGGGAAATTTTCTGTGTTTGTTACATCATGGTCTGAGTATTTTAGCTTCTCAACATAACCTAGTAAGTCTAATTTCACCTGTACCCCTTCTGGTATACGTGGAAAAATAATGGTTGCGACAGGTTGCTTGCGTGGTGACCTATGTACCTGTTGCTTGTCCTTTTTCGGTGGTGGATGAATCGAGCTTCCAACCTCCATTGGATTTTATTCAACATATTGTTCTGTCCAACCCATGACATCTTACACTACTCCCTCCTATGGATGGGTTGACACAGTTATCTGAGATTCATCTAAATCGATCACTGCTTCCTGATTTGTAGTTGTTCCATTGACTCTCGGGGCTTCTTCAGGGTTCTCTGGTTGCGCTTGGTTTCTTGTGCCCTATTTTTGTTGATCCTGTTCCTCTGTCGGCATATCCACATTCATTCCTACTTGTGTTTTCTATTAGGTTTCCTCCACAATAGGTGTGGGGTTAATTGGTGTTGTATTCGGTGATGGGATTTCGTCTACATTCATGAATTATGGTAGTTGTTTTTCATTTTCCTACGATTGTGCTTGTGCTATGGTTCTCACTTTGGAGTGTCGGGTAGTATGGATTATTTCTGCTTGTTTTGGTGGTTCCATGGTGGTGAAATTTGATCGTTGTTCGATTCCAGTGGTCCCTACAACCTCTGTGAACTTTGTTGTGTGATTTGTATGTTGTATCTCTCTCTAGATCTTCTTATCTCGCAATAGGATTTTGGCTCTGACGGTCCTTCTTTTTATGGGAATTGTATGAATATTGTCAAAGATGCTACTCACCACTACTCTCCCTCGTTGTCTCTAGTTGGCGCAATTAATGCGGCGTCTCGTTTGTCCTTTCTGACATTCAATTCCACTTTCCTTTTCCATTTAGTACTTATTTTTCCTTTTTTACCTTTCCTGCTTTTCCGTTTTGAAATCATCGGGTTTGTATTCCTAAATGTGCATTCTCTTTCTCGTTTCAACACACTGTACCTATGTTGGTACCGTTTGGTATTTTTTTTTTTTTTTAGCTGCATAGTGACTTTCATGTTGTGGGTGGTCGACTGTCCTTGTACATCTTCAGTCGACTCCCATTGATCATCCCTCTAATTTTTGTGCCTCCTAAGTCTTTCAACTATACATATCCCCCATCTGTGACATTTTTTACTTCGTACGGTCCTAACCAGTGCATTCTGATTTTTTTTGGGTGCTGAATGGATTTGTTGTCATACATCAACACTAAGTCTCCTTCCTGGAAAGTTTTCTTCTTGATGTGTCTATCATTTCAAGATTTGTCTCTTTCTTTCTGAACTTGTTGGTGGAACCCTGCTAGGATCCTATCTTCCTTTATGATCACCAACTAATTTAGTTTCTCCTGTACTGTGCCTCACTCTGTCATGTGTGTAATTGTTGCTACGCATAGACTGGGTACCCAAAATTCTAATGGAACCACTGCTTCTTGGCCATATACCAGTTTATATGGTGTGTGCCCTGTCAAATTCTTGCACGTGGTCCTATATTCCCATAGTACTGTTGGTATTTTGAGGTCCCAATCATCCCTTTTGACATTATAGATCTTTGTCAGTGCATTTTCTAGGATTTTGTTAAATGCTTCTACTATTCCATTCCCCTGTGGGTTATATGGTGTGATCTTTTCATGATGGACTTCAAACTCTTCAGTCATAGCCTTAATGGTGTTTTTAATGAAGTGAGTGCCTTGGTTGCTCATCAAAAATCTTGGGAAACCAAATCTAGTGATTACTTGTTCAAATAGAAAATGTGTTGTTGTTTATGCACTGCAATCCTTCAGTGGTGTTGCTTCCACCCACCTTGTCAAGTATTATGTCATGGTGATAATGTAACTTTCTCCTTTTTTTTTTGGTGGTGGGTTGATTGGTCCCACAAATTCTATTTCCCATTTATCGAATACCTACAAAGTTACCTATGTTCGTAATGGCATCTCGTCCCTTCTATTGGATCTATCAACCCTCTGACAGACATCGCATCTCTGGCAGTACTCTTTCGAGTCTTTGTGAATAGTCAGTCACCATAGTCCTACGCGCAATACCTTCTACGCAATAGCTTTTCTTGAGTAATGTCCTCTTGATATTCCCTCATGGGCTTCTGCTAATAACCTTGGTATTTTGTGTTCTATCACATATCTTCGCAATATGTTATTTGTGCCCATTTTGTATTGGTGTCTTGCGATCAGCTAATATTCTGTAGCCCAGAGTACCAGGTTTTTCTTCTGTGCAGTGTTATATTCCTATGGCGCAGTACATGTACTCAAGTACTGGATGATATCTGCACAATATTCATCCACGATCTAGAATCAAAATAATTGTGCATCCGGAAAGTTGTCCTCTAAGTTTGTAGGTTCTTCTTCCTTTGTGACCTGTGATAGGTGGTAAGGTCCTGCATTCAAATTTCCTTGCTTGATGATTACCTCAAAATCAAACTCTTGGAACAATAATAACCATCGACATATTCTCCCCCCCAACAGTGGCTTGTTGAGTAAGTATTTAAGGGTTGAGTGATATGTGAACATCTTAAATAGTTTCCCCAATAAGTAATGTCTGAATTTTTGCAATGCATAGACCATAGCTAGGCATTTCTTCTTCGTGCTGTTATAGTTCTTCTCTGATTTTGATAATTTTTTGCTCGCAAATGCTATAGGGTGATCCAAGTATCCTGCTCCTGGCTGTGCCAAGATAGCTCCAAGTGTTATGGACGATGCATCTACATGTACATGGAATGTCTTCTCCCAGTCTAGAAATACTAGTATTGGCACGGTGACCATTTTTTCTTTCAATGTATCCAGACCGTGTTGACAATCTTCATTCCAATGAAACTTGGTATCTTTCCTTAACAGTTTCTCCATAGGTGTGGTAATCTGTGCATACCTTTTGATTAATTTTCTATAGTATACTGTGTATCCCAATGTCGCTCTTAGTTGACGGGTTCTCTTTCATGGTGATAAGTTAAAAATTACTGTAATCTTTACAGGATCTACTAATAAGCCTTGTTTTCATACTGTATAGCCCAATAGTATACCAAACGGTGTTTCAAATATACATTTTTTTATGTTTAATGATATCTGGAATTGCCTGCATCTTTCTAACATCAGCCGCAAGACCTCTACATGGTATTTCAATAAACTATAGATTGTCCAGTCATCCAAATATACATCTAGAAACTGGGGGATAAACTCCTTGAATGCAACGATGACTACTATGGAAAATATTTCTGGTGCATTCTTCAGTCCAAACAATAAGACTATGTACTAGTAGGATTCCCATTTTATAGAAAATGTGGTCTTGTATCTATCTTCCTATGCTATCTTGATGTAGTGGTATCATGAGAATCCATCACTGAATGAGTAAACTTCGTGTCCTCCTACGTTCTACAACACTTCATCCGTGAAAGGTGTAGGGAACGGGTCATGTAGGCATGCATCGTTCAACTTCCTCAATTCGACACATATTCTTATCCTTCTTTTCTTTTTCTCTTGAACTACCATCGAGCTTATCCATTCCTATTCCTCCACAGGTTCTATGATTATAGCTTCGAGCATCCTGGTGATCTCAGCTTTAACTTTGCTCCTCAGCAGACCGGTAGGGAACGGGTCATGTAGGCATGCATCGTTCAACTTCCTCAATTCGACACATATTCTTATCCTTCTTTTCTTTTTCTCTTGAACTACCATCGAGCTTATCCATTCCTATTCCTCCACAGGTTCTATGATTATAGCTTCGAGCATCCTGGTGATCTCAGCTTTAACTTTCTTCTTATATATCGTTTTTAGTCTTTATGGTCATTGTCTAATTGACCTTGCTTCAGCTCTGAGTGGTATATCCATTTCTCCTATCTCTCCTTCTATACACTTCATTTCTGTAAATGTTGTGGGGAATAGGTCCTTGTACTCGCATAGTAACTCTATTATTCTTTCTACTATTTTCTCATCCTAGTTGTTGGCATAGGAGCAGACCTAGGGTTCAACTCCAAGATAATTTTGACACTGAGAGGGGGGTGAATCAGTATCAAGTACAATTTAAAACTGTTTTCAA
>CBVK0100364780.1:0-12459 GCA_900067695.1 Picea abies
ATCAAAATAGTATTTGAAGAACCCACTACTATCCACTGTGATAATACAAGTGCGATAAGTCTCTCTAAGAATCCTGTCCAGCACTCAAAATAAGTCTCTCTAAGAATCCTGTCCAGCGATAATTCCCATAAAGTACCACTATCTAAGAGATCATGCTGAAAACAAAAAACATTAAATTGGAATATGTTCCAACATAAGAACACGTGGAAGATATTTTTACAAAACCCTTGAGCAGAGATGGAATATCTCAGGGAAAAATTGGGAGTAATCCTTCTTCCTACCAAAAATCTCTCAGGAAATTAATGCATCAGTTGGCACCTATTCATGGGGAGATAGAAATCAACGTCAGAAGGAGTCATTCAATTATGATAGGAAAAATGTGATTTCAGGAGGAGTTACCAATGGTCAAAGAAATATTTATACTCATCGGATAAGAAACCCTTTGCCATTGATGCCAAAGGGGGAGAGTAACTTCAGAGGATAGAAGCATCACCACAAGGGGAGAATGTGTTTAAAGTTGGTGTGTTTCCCTCAATGACAAAGGGGGAGATTGTTGGACATATTGTCATTCATGTGTTTTCAATGATGTCAACAATCATAGTAAGCATAACAACAAGGTTAATCTCAGAAAGAAAAAGAATCGACAGAAGAACATCACCTTAAGGTTGAAGAAATTCATGATTATTGTTGATCATGATAGGATCAACAATGTTCCTATGATAAAAGCTCAGGAGGGTTAGAAAAGGAATATATCAAGCTCAGAAGAGATGGCACGTTGAAACTCAACAGGTATGGCACGATGAAAAGTAGAAAAAATCAAGATCATTGATGTGCAATTGCCAAATCTATGGTAGGGATAAATTGCGGAGATCGGAAGAAGAATTTAACTAATCGCTAGTTACAATCCCACAATCTGTCAAGATTGCCAGATCTCATAGCTTCAAATATCTACAACTGCGGTTGATTCAACAAACAACTAGTTTAAATCAGATTAAATCATGACCGTCAGATGTATCTATGGTAGGGATAGATTGTAAAGATTGAAAGGAGAATTAAACATCACGCTTATTCAAATCCCGCAATTAGTTAGGACGATCCAGTCTTATAGCTTCGAAGATCAATGATTATGGTTGACTCTCCAATAACGCAACATCTTCCTATTGGGGAGTTGGGTGAAGAGTTAAAACACTCGTAGATTGTGGTTACACAATTATTCTTGATCATGGATCTGCTTCAAGAATATTCACAACCATTGGATCACTTTTGAGTGGAAGGACAGGATAAGTGTCTGCTTCAAGAATATTCACAACCATTGGATCACTTTTGAGTGGAAGGACTAGATAAGTGAGAAAAATGATTGAGAATTCGATTATGCGAATTCTTGTCAACCGTTGGATCAAACTTAATTCCCGTTAGTCGTCAGATCGTGTTAAAGTGGAAGGATAGGATAAGCTAGCAAAGCAACATCATAGAAATATCGAGTTGTTGATCCATGATCCAAATCAAATGAAGATCTTTCACTTCGGGTATAAAGAAGCGAGGAGGTTACGCTTCAGAAAGTTTGAGATCTGAAATATGTGAAGCCTAGAAATCTGAAATAAATAAGGACCGTCGGATCATGTTAATTTAGAATATACATAATTATCATTTGAATAAACACAACTTTTTTAAAACCCATCATCCTATAGGAATTATGTTGCAAACCATGAATCAAAAGATCGGAAGAGCGTCGTGTAGGGAAAGAGTGTAGATCATCCTATAGGAATTATGTTGCAAACCATGAATCAAAATTTCCATGAATTCAAAACCTCCTAGAATTTGAACTTCATGTAAAAACTTGATGCTCTCCTTTGGATTTCCAATCTCTATTGAAGTAAGCAATATATGAATCCTTTTGTAAAAGAAAACAAATCTATTGGCATCTTGTCACCTCTGGAGAATAGATCTTTATATCCAGGTATACGGATTCAATGAGAACTAAATCATCTAAGGTTGAGATGATTGAGGCTCTGTACAAACCATTTCCCACTAGAAAGGATACTGGCATGATCAATGAACTACTTATAGATTTCTACCAAACCTGCAATCAATGAACTATGTGTCATCTTCCTATCCTTCTTTGAGATCTACTTTCCTTTATGCCTTTCATCTTGGCATCAACTAGATCTATCCTCAAAATATGTCTAACTATCTCATCTTACTCAAATAACTATTATGAATATGCCTCTTGGTTACATTCCATATCCTACAACTACAAAAATTATCCAATACACTGACACTTTCTTCCTTTCATATTTCACCTATTTTTCCTACTCATGCTCGAAAAGGCTTGTTGTGTTCCCTTCCCTTGTCGTCTCATCGTTAACATATGTCACCTTGTAATTACATGATTACCTTATTTCTCTTGGATAACACCATGTGAATTCGCCTTGTAGCGTCCCCAGGCTGCCAAGACAGTAAACAACACTATCTAGCTACTGGATTCAAGCCCTAATACCAATTTGTAACACCCCAGTCTTTTGTTGGTCGATGTCACTTGAAATAAATACAAAACAAAACTGCTCACTCTATTTTGATAATAAAAAACTGTCCATACCTAGGCATGGACCTGCTGGGCTATGGTAGACAAATCTCTTTGCGGAACATCATACATATAAACTTAAACAACTAATATGCATTCTCTTTGCGGAACATCATACATATAAACTTAAACAACTAATATGCATTCTACTAGTACACAAATTAAATGTGGAAATTACAGTAAAACAGACATGCAACAACACATGCAATTCTTATAAATATAAAGACATGTACATAATACACAACATAAAAAATTAACATACATATGGTAGTTATCTTTTATGAAAGCCACCAATTGTGTGCAGACCTTCCGGGAACCTCCCAGCCTTAGACCATGCTCCTCCAAGCTATCAGCAGTGGGTCACCCCCGAGTTGGGACTAAAATCCACCCAGGGTAAAGGGAATCCTAGGATAGGCTGAGGTTACAAAATATACATGAAGGATTATGTGCCCAGAAGTCCACTGACATCCACAACTTATAGTCCCTCATTCTCCACATGCTTGTCCCACCCTGGGGAGTGTGCCCCTTCTCTGCTTGAAAGTCCTTTGGTTGCTCCACTCCCCTTCCAGGGCTTCAAATCCATACCATACATGAAGTATCAGAGCACTATAAGTGTCGTGAGGCTCCCTCTAGGAAACTAACTTCCCCAACAACCTCTCTCACCTGGAGAGAGTTTCTCATAGGCTTGAAAACCTACTTCTTCAGTCCAACTCCCAGGCCAATCTAGTCAGGGTAATCACAACAACAAATTGGGTATAATTATGGTAATGACAGTAAGCCACACCAATCCAGAGAAAAATATGGGAAGTGACAGAAAAATGGCTAGGGCACGATATGACTCAGGCACTGTGCAGTAATGCTATGCCTCACAGGTAAATGGGTTAGCTTCATGAGATTATAGGTTTCAAAGGTTGTAGAGGTCAATAATGGAGGAATGACTGGTTTTCATAATGTTCAGTCTGAGTGCATGCGTGAGTGGGGAGCATGCCAAGAATCGCTAGTGAACCCCCCAACGAACTGATTTCCCACATAAAAATGCATGCGCCTAGATTGACACAAGTCTCTCTTAGGATCTCGTTCCTCTCCACTTGGAGTTCATTCCTCTCCCTAAAGGAACTTAGGATAACAAGGGTTATTTCCAAAACCTTAGTATTTTTTAGAAAATACATTATAATATGCCCTTGGGGTTAATCCCTCAAGATTAGTCTTTTTTCCTATCCTCTCAGTCCCATCCCTTTCCCTACCCAATGGAGCTTAGTTCCCCATAAATATTTCTTCATGGTTAGTCTATAGGAAATGATGTTATTATATTAATCATGTGAGTATTTTCATATACAAAATCAGGCTCACTGGCCTTAGCATCAAGGCTCTCCAGCCTAATAAACACATAATCCTTCCAGCTTATAAACACTTGGCTAACCAACCTATAAGCATAATTACAATTCAGCAGGGGATCATCCTTGGGGTATTACAATCCCCTCCCCTTAATTATGCACTTTCCTCAGTTTATCATATTTACGTATTACAACAATATTTTCAAAAATCTTCAAAAGATGCCGGTATTCTACCCGCATGGCTTCTTTGTGCTCCTAAGTGGCATCCTCAGGACTGTACCAGTTCCATTGGACTTTTACAAGTTCAATGGCTCAATTCTGGATCTACTTGGTTTTCTGGTCCATAATGCATACCGAATGCGCTTGAAAAGCGCCTTCTTTCTCCACCTGAATCACATTCCAATCAATAACATGATTGACATCAATTATATATTTCTTAAGAAATGATACCTTAAATACATTATGAATGGTCATAGATGCAGGCAATATAATCATATAAACCGCTGATTCAATCCTCTCCAGGATTTCAAACAACCCACAGTAACGAGCTACCAATTTGTAATAGTTTCCCAACTTCAGGGAGATTCTATTGGCCTTCACTTTCAAGAATACATGCTCACCCACTTTAAACTCCCTGTGAGTTCTACCCTTATCATCATAGATTTTATACCTATCTTGGGAAACCTTTAAATTCTATTTTATCTTTTACATCCTCTCTTCCATTTCTCTGATCAACTCTGACCCAATCACTACTCTATCAGCTGGGTATTCCTAACTTATTGGTGTGTTGCACTTTCTTTTAGAAAGTGCCTCAAATGGGCTCATCTTCAGGGATTCCTGGTACCCATTTTTGTAGGAAAATTATACCAAGTGTAGATAATCCTCCCACTTTGATGGTTTTTCCATCACATACATTCTTAACATATCCTCTATCACTTGGTTCACCCTTTATATTTTCCCATTAGACTTGGGATGATAAGCTGTGTTGGAGTTCAGATTGTTCTAAACTCTTTGAATAATCCATTCCAGAACTTTGAAGTGAACTTTGGGTCTCTTTCACACACAATTGTCTTGGGTATGCCATGCAAGCGTTCTACTTCCGTCATATAAATATCAACAACATTGGTTTCCTTGTGAGTAATCTTCATTGGAATGAAATGGGAAACTTTGGTAAGCTTTTGCAAAACCACCATGATAGCATCATGCTGCTTGCTTGTTCTGGGAAATTCGGTGATGAAATCCATTGTCACTACTTCCCAATTCCACTCAAGAATGGGAAATGGCTGCAGCAACCCAACTGGGTGTCTATGCTCAGCCTTGACCTTTTGACACTCCAAACATTTAGCAATGTACTCAGAATTTCCCTGCATGCCTGGTCAATAGTATTGTCTCTTGACTGTGGCAAAGGTTTTCTAATATCCCGGGTGTCCAACATAAGGTACATTATGCATCTATCTCAAGATCATTCTCCTTAATTCATGAGAATTGGGTACATAAATTATGTTCATGTACAAAATAATTTCATCATTTCCCAATTTATAATCTTCAACCTTCTATTGCATTTTACCTTGCTGTAATTTTGTTACTATCTCCATGTACTGCAAATATGCTTTTGCAGCCTCATAAATTCTTCCTTTAAGATCAGTTTGATACATGATAATGGATGTAGCATGTAGTTCATGTACTCTCCTACTGAGTGCATCAACCACATTGTTTTATTTTCCTTTGATGTGCTTGATATCAAATTCATACTCACAAAGGAATTCCAACCATCTTTTCTTCCTTTGGCTTATCAAACAAATATTTCAGACCATTATGGTTTGTCCTTAGCTCAAATATTTTTCCCGTGAGGTAGTGCCTCCACTTCTTCAAGGGGTGTACTATTGCTGCCAACTCCAAATCATGAGTGGAGTAGATCCTTTCATGCTCTTTCAATTTTCTAGATTCAAAACATACCACAAATCCGTTCTGAATAAGGACTCCACCAATTCCTTCTTTGCATGCATCTGTGAAAACCATGTAATATTCATTCGGATTTGCAATCCTCAGAATTGGAGCACTCGTTAACAACTGCTTCAACTGCTGGAAGCTCTTTTCACATTCTATTTTCCATTGAAACTTCACCCCCTTCCTTTGCAAGGAAGTAATCGGGTGAGAAATTCTTGAAAACCCTGCAATGAATCTTCTATAGTATCCAGCTAGACCCATAAAGGATATGAATTCTGACACATTCTTAGGTGTTGTCCACCCTTTAATAGCTTCAATATTTCCAGGTTCCACTGCTATCCCTTCTTCAGATATGATATGCCCCAAATAGTGAATTCGGTTCTGATAAGATGAGCACTTGCTCAATTTGGCATAAAACTGGTGCTCTCTTAACACTTGTAACACCATCTTCAAATGATTCTCATGATATTCATATGAATTGGAATATACAAGGATTTCATCCAAAAATACAATGACAAACTTGTTTAAGTATTCCCGGAAAACACCATTCATTAAGCACATGAAAACAACTAGTGCATTTGATAACCCAAATGACACCACTGTGAAATAATAATGATCATACCTTGTCCTGAAGGTGGTATTGATGATGTATTCATCTCTGATCCTTGATGGTATCCTGACCTGAGATCAATCTTTGAGAATATCCTTTCATCCTTCAACTGATCAATGAGATCATTGATCCTTGACAAAGGATATTTGTTCTTTATAGTTACCTTGTTCAATTGTTTGTAGTCGATACACAACCTCAATGTCCCATCTTTCTTCTTCACAAATAAAACTGGGGCACCCCAAGGTGACACACTTGGGCATATATACTCCTTCCTCAGAATCTCTTCGAGCTGCATTTGCAACTCCTTTAGCTTTGGTGTACTCATCCGGTAGGGATTCTTGGATACAGGAGTTGAACCATGCATTAAGTTTATAGAGAAATCAATATCTCTCTTTGGGGGTAGTCCTAGTATCTTCTTGAACACATCCTCAAAATATTTTAGGACTACATGATCCTCAAGATTTGGCACCTTATTATTAAGTGCTTCTTCCATATGAGCTACAAATATTTGGTAGCCCTTCCCATAACACTTCTTCAACTTCATTGTTGAGATCTCCTAGACATTAACTGTCCTAGGAATTCCTTGGACTGTTCTTGGGTTCCCTTCCTCATCCCGACAAGTAATTTCCTTGTTATGATAGTCTAAGACAAAATGGTGTTGGTCCAAGCAATCCATACCAATTATATATTCATATGAACCCATTGGAAGAATGTTCAAATCTTCCTTCGTACTTAGCCCATTCATGTCCACTGGACATGATTTAACCAACTCAAAATTTTTTCTCTTGGCTCCTGTAGCCAGCTGTACCAGCCAATATTTCCCATGCTTGCTTCTTGGAAATTTAAATATTTTGACTACCTTGGGATATATATAGCTATGACTAGCTGCTGAATCTATTAAAATAGTAAAGGAATGGTTATTGATCATACCTTGTACTTCAATCACGTGTGATTGAAATTCTTCTTTCTTGTTGTTTAGGGCTGCATAAATCCTTGAAATATTTCTACCCATGTCCTCCACTATTTCATATTGATGTACATTGTGGAAAAATCTCACTATGTCACTTCTGTGTGGACAATGTCTATACATATGATCTCCTTTACAACCCCAACATTGAATGGGTGTCTGCCTTGGCCTTTGTCCACCTGTCGTAGTCACCATAGGATCTCTAGAGGTTTTTTGTCCCTGAGAAATGTTTTTGAAGAAGAGTGGATTGTTTCCCTTCTTCCTCTATTCCATCTTGAATTTCTTCTTTTCCTCCCAAGCCTTCTGGAAAGTAGGATTTCCTTTTTTCTGATCATATAAGCACTTAGCTCGCCTTATGGTTTCCTCCAAGGTTTTAATATCATCATACTGAATTTTATCACTGATGAAAGATGGCAGCCCACCCAGGCATCTCTAGATATTAATTGTTTCATCTTTGATGAAGGAGACATACTTCAACAATTCTAAGAATCNNCATTCATACTCATCAATGGTCATGCTGCCCAACTTGAGTTCGAAGAACTCTTTCATCGTTTTTTCATAATGCCTCTTGGTTAAGTATTGCTTCTCAAAATGATTCTTGAACTCCTTCCAAGTCACATTTTTATCTTTAATGTGTTTCACCCACATAAGATGGTCCCACCACACGAATGCCTTTTCTTTTAGCTGATAAATAGAAATTATTCCTTTCACATGAGAAGAATAATTGTGCAGTTGGAAATACTTTCTCATGCCCAACAACCATGTCTTGTCATATTCATCTTTCTTGTGCCCTCCATCAAAAGTAGGAGGTTTGATTTTTTTCATTTCTCCTCTCAATTCATCCACCCTAGACCTCTTATGCTTCCTGACAGAGGATGGAATTGAGCTTCTATGTACTCTCCTTTTGGATTTTCTTTGAGGGTGATGGTGATGTCTGTTATCACTTCTAGATCTTCTTTTTCCCTCAGGGGTCTTGTGGCTTCCTGATTTGCTGGAGCCACTCTCCTTATCCAAATTATTTTCAGTTCTATATAGGCTCTTCATTAACTTCATATTGAATTATTCCTAGTTCTCTTTGGATTTCATAAGACTTTCATTATCAACCTTGTGACTCTAGACATCTATCTACAATTTTCTAATGGTCTCAACTAGATTTATGTTATCATCCTTTTCTTCTTCATGTCCATTGGAGTTTGTTCCTTCAAATCCCATATGGACATCCATTCCTCTAATATCAACATTCCTGAATGTAATCCTCTTATGCATCTTCCATCTCTCTGCACTCTATGATTATTTTTTTCTACTTGACAACTGTTAACTCTGCAAAAATGTGCAACCAATAGAACTTTGTCAGGGTAACTGTCTCAACAATTCATGAAAAATTGAACCATTCTGATTCAGTAATATATATCATACTTCTTTTCTACTGATTTCCTGAGAAAATGAATATTCAAATCCAATTTATGGGTGAACAATTATCTTTCACTGTTCAAGACCTTTCCAATGCTTTCTTCCATGCTCAGCTCTGGGTTTTGAGTAGGAAGTTATGGATATTTGAACAAATGTATTCTCGGGGATGCAATCCCTGTACATTGATTATTTCATATCAGAGCCGAATTAGCTCTTGGATTCATGTTGGATCCTCTCTTCAAGTTTACAGGCCTTATTTTCTCCTTTAGGTGTTGGCTTGTACAATTCGAGACCCCACAGACTCCTTCTCTAAGTCCTTTTCTTTTTTTAAAAACAATTTTTGGGCACTAGCCCTTTTTCTTCGGCCCTCGAACGCACGTGACCATGGGCTGTGATCCATTGTTGGATGTAAGGTTATTATCCAATTCTTTGGGCCTCCGGTCTCTCAAACTTCAAGATTCAGAGGTTTTCCTTTCACCTCACCATATTTCCTCTGAACACCGAAGTGGAGAACATCCGAACAACTTCTTCTTCGGAGCTTTGAAGCTCCGACACTTCGGAGCTTCGGGATTCAAAAGATTTGACTTCATAACAATCCATTTCCTCTGAATGCCAATTCTCTGGATACTCAGAGGATGCATTGATCGACGATCCTCATTCATTGTTTATATCTATGGTCAACAGGTGCTTTGGGACTCCAAGCTTCGGTAGTTCTGAGGCTCCATCTCATACTACCTCCTGAATTGCTGAATTAGCGAACTCTATGAAGAAAAAATATCTATGGTCAACATTCACCTATCGAGGAATGACCAGGATTGACTCTAGCTTTGGCCTTTTATGCCTTAACACTTTGCAACAAAATACTTCTGTATCATTGAACTGACAACCCCCTAAGATTTCAAGAATCAACGTTCCATGCTCTTGGCCGAGATCTACGGTGGATAGGAGCTCTAGGACTTCGGACTTCGACGGGTTTCCCATTAGAACTTAAATTTTCTCTTGAACATTGAACTGGCGAACCACTAGAGTCTAGCTAGCAACCATGTAATATAGGGGTGCTATGTGGCAGATAATAGGGAGTGGACACGTGGTTTTATCCCGTATGTCCATGTCATCCCAAGTGAAATTGCATGACTTCTTGAATTCAGAACTTCAGGCTTCAGAAGTTTTCTCTGTAACATCCCTCAAAACTAGTTATGAACGTTGAACTCCTGAACAAGTCCTCGTCACTTTTGGTGACATCATCAAGCTACATCATTCGGGTACTCCAGTACTTCGACACTCTAGAGCTTTAAGCTTCGGAGGATTTTATAATTCCTTCCAATAATTTCCTCCGAATGTTGAATGCCCAAAATTCTCAACCTACCGGGGATCACATAGTAGAACTATCATCAATCAAGGTGGTGACACATGGCCCCACTGTCGAGTGACACGTGTTAGGTCCCAATCGGTACTAAGGGCATGTCAAAAGTACACAAACAAATTATGTGTGGTAGACTTAGGGTAGGACCATGTCACCCTAGGTGATGTCATTATGTGATGTCATATTCGACGCTTCAGGAATTCAGTGATTTCTTCTCATCGACAATTTTTTAAAACTTCCAAACTGCCGAACCACTTGGGAAAATCCAATGGTCCACCTTCTCCCAAATGATTTATGGCTGAGAATCACTCCAGGACTTCAGAGGATCTCCTTGATAAAACACCACACAACGCCTGGACTGCCGAAACTATGAATAGGCTGATCTACTGACACATGTCCTTAAACATGAACGGTCCAGATTAAATCTGGAGTTTGGGATTTCGGGAGGAAGTCCAATCTACACACACTTCAACCAATTTTCCCAATCTACGAACCATAGAAACTCTTGGGAAATCCAACGAATCTCCTCCTTCTAGATGATATATGATTGTAAATCACTCTGGGACTTCAGAACTATGAGACTTCAACCCCCTTTTCGCAACAGAACATAAACTTTGTTGAAGTCACGAAGTCCGAAGGACTTGGAGGTTATCTGGGGTGCATCATTTTCAGATCGGGCAGCTAGGAAGGGTCTGCCTTCCCCTCGCGTAGATCCCATGACTCAAATTCAATATCATGGTTATCAACCACGTTTACTATGGTCTCCTGTCTCTGCTAAATTTCTCGAATCGTTGTACCTCTTGAGCTTTCCAGTACCACCCAAGATCTCTCTCAGCACCGCTCTGGCACTCTGTACATCAAATCCTTGTGGAATTTTGACTCCAAATTCCATGTTCGTGGCCCATCCAGGTTCAGTGTTGGAACCTAGGGCTCTGATATTAATTTTTGGTGTTCTTGGGCTGCCAAGATGGGAAACGCCACTACCTAGCTGCTAAATTCAAGCCCTGATACCAATTTGTAACACCCCAGTCTTCTGTTGGGCGATGCCACTTGAAATAAATACAAAAAAAAAATGCTCACTATGTTCTGATAATAAAAAACTATCCATACCCTAGCATCGAACTATTGGGATATGGCAGACATAAATCTTTGTGGAACATCATACATATAAACTTAAACAACTAATATGCATTCTACTAGTACACAAATTAAATGCAAAAATCACAGTAAAACATACATGCAACAACACATGCAATTCATATAAATATAAAGACATGTACATAATAAAAAACATAAAAAATTAACATAGAGATGGTACTTATATTTTATGAAAGCCACCAACTATGTGCATACCTTCCATGGACCTCCCAGCCTTAGACCATGCTGCTCCAAGCTATCAGCAGTGGGTCACCCCCACGCTGGGACTAAAATCCACCCAGGGTAAAGGGAATCCTAGGCTAGGATGAGGTTACAAATTCTACATGAAGGATTCTATCTCCAGAGGTCCACTCACGTCCACAACTTGTATTCCCTCATTCCCCACATGCCTGTCCCACCCTAGGGAGTGTGCCCCTTCTCTCCTCATTCCCCACATGCCTGTCCCACCCTAGGGAGTGTGCCCCTTCTCTACTTGATAGTCCTTTGGTTGCCCCACTCCCCTTCCAGGGCTTCAATGACATACCAGACAATAATTCTAAGAGAACTATAACTACAGTGAGGCTTCCTATGGGAAAATCACTTCCCAAAAAACTCTCTCACTTGGAGAGAGTTTCTCATAGGCCTGACAACCTTCTTCTTCAGTCCAACTACTAGGCCGATCTAGTCAGGGTAATCACAACAACAAATCGGGTATATCTCTTGTAATGAAAATAAGCCACACGAGTCTAGAGAAAAACATGGAAACTTGTAATGAAAATAAGCCACACGAGTCTAGAGAAAAACATGGAAAACAACAACAAAATGGCTAGGGTGAGATATGGCTCAAGCACTGCACAATCATGTTGTGCCTCATAGGAAAATGGGTTAGATTCATGAGTTTGTAGGTTTCAGAGGTTGTAGAGGTCAACAATGGAGGAATGGCTAGCTACCGGAATGCTCAATCTGAGTGCGTGTGTGAGTGGGGAGCATGGCAAGAATCACTAGTGAACCCCCCAATGAACTAATTTCCCACATAAAACTGCATGTGCCTAGGTTGACGCATGGATCTCTTGGGAGCTCGTTCCTCTCCACTTGGAGTTCGTTCCTCTC
>CBVK0100364782.1:1621-12458 GCA_900067695.1 Picea abies
TTTGTCATCTTCAAAAATTCATTTCTCCTCAACCATGAGGATCCACATGACGTGTCACATACCACCAGAAACAACAAGATGTATACTATCCATTCATGGGTGTTTTATATGCATGTGCATTGTCCTTCATGTCCAAATACCTTTATCATTCTTGTGATCCAAAACCCATGACTAGGGTTGACATCAATGACAACAACCAATCACAATCTCCCCCTTTGTCATTGATGGAAACACTCATGCTCCCCCTATCATAATGATCCCAATTTCTATCCCCCTTTGACATCAATGGAAAAGGTTAGGGCTGCTCCCCCTGAGTTTAATGGAAAAATGTAACTTTCTTCTTTAGGGTTGCTCCCCCTAAACATGTGGCACTCAATAATACTTCATCCTTGTTTTTGGTCTTTGGGACATTTTCTTCCTTAGAATCCCTTTGTGTGGCTTCTGTCTTCTCTCTTTTCTTCATGTCTAGGATGTATATGTTGTTCGGTCTTCTTTTTGCAGTTGCAATGATGCAGGAGCATCGCCAACATCAAGCGAGCATGGGCAACACCAATGCATTTTGGCATGTGATAAATTGTTTGAAATCTTTTAAAGTTGGATGCGCTGAACCTAAATGTAATAGTTAAGGAGAGGTGTACTTCCTGATTTATAAACAGACCTTGAGCATCCTGCTCTCGTCTGTATTAGGTGAAGGAATTTAAGTTAATGAATGTAGGTAGATAGAATTTAATGCTTAGATTAGACAGTTTTAGAGCGCAAGAGGGAAACAGGATATAGACACCATCATTGTATAATTGTATTATTATTGTTAAGATGAGAGCATAGAGAAGAGAAGAGAAGAAGCAGAGAGATGTGTAGAAGAATTCCATGTACTGAAGTTCTGGATTAGTACAAAAAGCCTTGATTCAGACTCATGATTCTCATATATTCTCTGCATGTGCATTGTTGAATGTTATGCTCATGAATGTTTTACTCTTTCTGCCATGCATTTGTTGTTTAGGCTATGTATGAATGATTTCTTGTTAAAAGTATGAAATCTGAGAGAGAAAGAGAGTAAGGGAAATGAGTTTCAATTATTTCTCTATCTGAGCAAGAGTTCCTGCAAGGAGTGCAGTTGAATTGTCCGCAAGGAGTGCGTTGACAAGAGTTCAGAGTTTTATCTCTGAAATATCAGATAGGATAGATTTTTTTCTCATTTCCTCATAAGTGCAGTTAGGCACAGGAGCTGTGCAAAGTGTGCATAGGCCAGGAGTAGTTTCAGGGTTTGTAAGACCTGGAAAATTATGGAAGGACTACTGATGTAGGGAGAGCACAGAGTCGAAGGACTTCAATTCTTTGAATTAATTGAAGAATTTTCCACAAGGAGTGCGTGCAGGAGTCTTCTTTAAGACTTGGAGTTGGAGAAAGCTCAGGAGGGATAGAGTCTTCGAAGTTGTCGAAGAAAACCTCAGAAGAGTTAGTGCCTTCAAGTGTTGAAAGGAGGCATCGCAAGTTTATGTTGTAGGTGGTTAAGTTCTGTGGAAAACCACTTTATCAAATTTGCAGAAGTTCTCAGAAGGGAGAATGGACGGTTGAAATTCTCCGTGGAGAATTTGCGAAATCACGCGAGCCGTCAGATCTCACAGAGGAGCAAGGAGGTTACAGTGATCATTTTTTCTGCAAGCGGAAGCTTAGGAGAGAGAGGACCGTAGATTCATGCTAATGAGGACCATTGGATCTACTCACGAAATTCCATTTCGGGGTTTTGTGGGTGGAAAGACCAAAACTTCGTCAATTGGATTCGTGAAACTGTGAAGTCTGAAACCCCGACAAGGTGTGAAGTTTCGTAGTGGGGCCCAGTACTTGAACACGTGTCGGAGTCCAAGAATTTTGGCGTTTCGGGGTTTCATGAACCAGAGAACCAATTGCCTTGTAGCGAGACTTGCGAAGTCGCGAGAAGTGATTATGAGAGGAGGAAAGTCAAATCTCGCCTCTCGGGGATCCGGGAAAGAAAAGGGGCAAGGCTCGACGTTTGAACTCGCGAAGGCATGAGAGGTGAAAGGCGCTAGTGCTTAGCCTAGTTAGTGGTCGTGAAAGAAGGGCGATGATGAAAGGGGAGCCATAACCATTTTTTAGTCTTGGGTATCGCAAAATTGGAGGAGGAAGGCTCAAAGTTTCAACTCGCGAACTCGAGAAATCATGAACTGCGGGGAAAAAGAAAAAAAAAAGAACCTGCGGATCGATTTGAAGGGGGATTCTAGCAGAGAATCTGAAAGAGTCGATCTGGCTCGAAGGGCATATAGAATTATCTTGTGAGTGGATCTCGGTCCCGAAGGGCTGTTAGGGTCTGCGTCAAGTGGTATCAGAGCACAGAAAAATTTCTTTTCTTTCTGTAGCAGAGAAAAGGAAGATTCACCATGTCGCTGAGAAGAAGGGACAAGAAAACACCCAATCCACCAGAGGAAAGGGAAATACCGAGAAGGGGTAGGTAGATGCCTGATCCAACCATAGAAAGAG
This sequence comes from Picea abies, assembly GCA_900067695.1. Taxonomy (NCBI): domain Eukaryota; kingdom Viridiplantae; phylum Streptophyta; class Pinopsida; order Pinales; family Pinaceae; genus Picea; species Picea abies. Next base: position 4,118 of record CBVK0100364782.1, read on the forward strand.
AAATGTGTGACCTACGCGCCAGACTCGAGGATATGGAGACAGCACAGAGGCGTACAGCTAGTGCTAGGGATCTTAGTGATTCTGAAAGTGAAGATGAAGTTGGACATGAAGGAGAAGAAATCACAGCAGAAGATGCAGAAAACGAATGCCTACTTAGGGCTATTGCAAGAATGGGTGCTAAGGAAAAAATGGACATTCCAGTATACGAAGGAAATCTGGATGTCGAAGAGCTTCTAGACTGGATTAGAGCTCTAGACACATACTTTGACTATGAAGATGTCGAGGAGGACAAAAAGGTCAAGAATGTTGTCATAAGATTGAAAGGACATGCAACATTATGGTGGGATGAGCTACAAGCTGACAGACGCTGCAAAGGCAAGCAGAAGATCAAGAGTTGGGATAGAATGATCGTGAAGATGAAGGAGAAATTCATTCCCAGGGATTACCAGATTACTCTGTTTCGGAGAATGCAAAATTTGAGACAAAAGATGATGACAGTGAAAGAATATACCGAAGAATTCTACAGGCTGAACATCAGGGCAGGTCATCGCGAAAGTGATGATGAAAAATTTTACAGGTACATGAATGGTCTGAGATATGACATTCAGGATGAGATGAGCATGATGACCATCCGAACGGTGGAAGATTCTTATCAGATGGCTCTAAAAGATGAAGAGAAGCTGAGCTAAAAGAAGGGTCAAAGAGGTCGAGGCAGAAGTCAGCCCAAAGGCAAATCAGTTGCCCAGGATAGAAATTAGAAACCCAAGGAAGACTGGAAGAAACCTCAGACTCAAACTGAGAGAGGTGGAAGTTCACAGAGAGGGAAGCATACTGAATAGGGAGGTCAGTATGCTGACACAAACATTTTTCCTCGTACCAGAGGTAGAGGAAGAGGAAGAGGTGGAGTGATAAAATTCTTCACGTGCGGAAAGAAAGGACACAAATCTTACGAGTGCCCAGAAAAAAGGAAAGAAGGAGGTGAAACTCACATTGCTAAAGCACAGAGGCAAATTGTTGAGGCAGAAGATGCTAAAGGTGGAAGATCGTTGATGATGCGAAAAGTTATCTTAACGCTAGAGAAGGAAGTGGAGAATCCAGTGCAAAGGAACAATCTTTTTCAGACTGCTTGCAAGACCAAGGATAGGGTATGCAAGGTCATTATGGACAATGGTAGCACAAACAATCTCGTTTCTACAGAGATGGTAGAGAAGTTGGAGCTGGAGACTATTGAACATTCGAGCCCATATAGAGTTTCATGGCTACAAAAAGGACATCAGGTAAATGTCACTAAACAATGTTTAGTTGAGTTTAAAATAGGAGGGTATAAAGATGAAATACTCTATGATGTTATTCCCATGGATGTTTTTCATCTATTGCTGAGTAGACCGTGGTAATATGACATAAATGTGATTCATGATGGGAGAAAGAACACATACACCCTAGAGAAGAATGGGAGAACTCACATGTTGTTGTCAATTAAGGACAAAGAGGTGAAACTGGAAGTGAGAAACATTGTACTTCTCATGAGTGGGAAGGAACTTCTTACAGAGATTAAGAAGAAGGAGGAACCGCAATTCATTGTGGTCAGGAAGCCAAAAATTGTTTTAACCAGTACAAGGGTAGATGATTTACCAGAAGAGGTTCAGAAGTTGTTAGAAGAGCTTGTTGACATAGTAGTGGACGAACTACCTCGTTCGTTGCCACTGATCAGAAGTGTGAGTCATCATATTGATCTCATACCTGAAGCTAGTTTACCAAACAAAATAGTGTACAGATTGATGCCGCAGGAGAATGAAGAAGTCAAAAGACAGGTCCAGGATTTAATGGACAAAGGGTCAGTTAGAGAAAGATTGAGTCCATGTGTTGTTCCGAAAGTGCTCAGTCCAAAGAAAGATGGAGGCTAGAGGATGTGTACTGACTCGAGGGCGATCAACAAGATAACCATCAAGTACAGATTTCCATTACCAAGGATGGATGATTTGATGGATTTCTTGAATGGAGCCAAAAAAATTTCAAAGATTGATTTGAAAAGTGGATATCACCATATTTGTATGAGAGAAGGTGATGAATGGAAGACAACCTTCAAAACTAATGAAGGGTTATATGAATGGCTTGTTATTCCGTTTGGCTTAACAAACGCGCCAAGTACCTTCATGAGGTTGATGAATGAAGTCCTAAAGGATTTCATCGAAAAATTTGTCATTGTGTATCTTGATGACATACTGATTTTCAATAAAACAGGGGCAGAGCATCTGAAACATTTGGCCATAGTGATGAAGAGGCTAGAGCAAGAGATGTTGTTGATAAACATGAAGAAATCCTCATTCATGAAGACAGAGCTCATTTATTTGGGTTTTGTTATTTCTGCAGATAAGTTGAGGATGGATCCAGATAAGGTGGAGGTAATTAAGAATTGGCCATCGCCAAAGAACATCTTTGAGGTGAGAAGTTTTCACGGATTGGCTAGTTTCTACAGGAATTTCATCAGGAATTTCAGTGGAATTAGTGCATCGATGATGGACACAGTGAAGAAGAGACACAAGTATTTTCACTGGACATAAGAGGCTGACGAAAAGCTTCAATTTGTTGAAGAAGAAAATCATGGAACAACCAATTTTGGTGTTGTTGGATTTCAAAAAGACATTTCAAGTAAAATTTGATGCAAGTGGATTAGCAATAGGGGCAGTCTTGAGTCAAGAAGACAGGCCGATAGCATACTTCAGCAAGAAGCTGAATGAAGTGAAAGTGAAATACTCCACATATGACAAGGAGTTCTATGCTATTATTCAGGCATTGAAGAAATGGAGACACTATTTGATTATGAAGGAGTTTGTCTTATACAGTGACAATCATGCTTTGCAATTTGTGACTCAAAAGGAAAATTTGAATCAACGACATGTAAAATGGGTTGAATACATGTAGAACTTTACCTTTGTAATTAAGCATATTTTTGGAAATACTAACAAAGTTGTTGATGCTTTGACCAGGAAATGTTTGTTGTTGCACGAGTTCAGAGTCAAAACACTGGGTTTTGATGATCTCAGGGACATGTACAGAGATGATCCATATTTTAAGGAGGTGTATGAAGTAGCTGAGAATCCAATTCTCAGGGACAGAGGTCAATGGATAGAATACATGATCTAGGATGGATTGTTATTCAGGGGCAATAACCTTTGTATTCCAAAGTGCTCCATGAGGGAGAATCTGTTGAAGGAGAAACATAGTGGAGGATTGGTCGGGCATTTCGGTCATGACAAGACGTTCTCAAAGTTGAATGAGTCATATTTTTGGCTAGGAATGCGAGAAGATGTCAAAATATTTGTGGAAAAATGCAGAATTTGTTAGCGTTCAAAAGGAAAGAGGCAAAATGCAAGCTTTTATCAATTGTTATCCATACCTAATAGGTCCTGGGATACAATAAGCATGGACTTCATATTGGGGATGCCAAGAACATAAAGAGGATTTGACTCGATCTTTGTAGTGGTAGACAGATTTTCTAAAATGCCACACTTCATACCGTGTCAAAAAACTAGTGACGCAACTCACATTGCAAATCTGTTTTTCAAAGAAGTCATTCGACTTCACGGCTTACCAAGGAGCATAGTTTCGGATCGAGAGACCAAGTTTGTGGGACACTTCTGGAGGACCTTATGGAAAAAGTTGGGAACAAACTTGTCATTCAGTTCAGCTTATCATCCTCAGATAGATGGACAGACAGAAGTTGTGAATAAAAGTTTGGGAGACTTGCTGACGAGCTTGGTGACAGAACACCACAGTCAGTGGGATAATATTTTTACACAGGCGGAATTTTCTTATAATGATTCAATTAACAAAAGCACAGGGCAGAGTCCATTCCAAATTGTTTATGGCATGTAGCCAAGAGGAGTTTTGGAATTGAGAGATTCAGAACAGGATGCAACTAGGAGTGCTAGTGCAGAGGATTTCGCAGAAGAAATGAAGGAACTTCACAACCAGGTGAAGGAGCGATTGTAGAACTCGAGCCAAGAGTATAAGCATGGAGCAGATCAACATAGGAGACAACTTCAATTTGAGGTTGGTGATTTGATTCTAGCACATCTGAGAAAGGAAATGTTTCTGAAAGGGACATATAACAAACTGAAGATGAAGAAGATCAGACCATGTAAGGTCTTGAAGAAATTTGGGGCAAATTCTTATGAGATTGAATTACCAGATGGGATCGAAATTTCTCTGATATTCAATGTCTCAGATTTATACCCTTACAAAGTCAAGGAAGTAGGAACAGACAGTGAACAACCAGAGGTTCAGTGGACAAAATAGATGCTAGTTGCAGAGAAGCCACAAATGAAAAGCATACTGGACAAAAGAGTCAGCAAGAAGACCAGAAGAAAGGAATATTTTGAATGCTTGGTCAAGTGGAAGAGACATCCAGTTGAAGATGCTAGCTGGGAGAACGAAGCAGAGATCCAAAAACATGGACAGACCATGCGAGAGCTCATGGACAAGAGCCCATGAAAATTTTCAAGCGAGGGAGTATGATGCAGGAGCATCACCAACATCAAGCGAGCGTGGGCAACGCCAATGCATTTTGGCATGTGATAAATTATTTGAAATATTTTAAAGTTGGATGCGCCGAACCTAAATGTAATAGTTAAGGAGAGGCATACTTCCTGATTTATAAACAGACCTTGAGCGTCCTACTCTCATCTGTATTAGGTGAAGGCATTTAAGTTAATGAATGTAGGTAGATAGAATTTAATGCTTAGATTATATAGTTTTAGAGCGCAAGAGGAAAACAGGATATAGACACCGTCATTGTATAATTGTATTATTATTGTTAAGATGAGAGCATAGAGCGGAGAAGAGAAGAAGTAGAGAGCTGTGTAGAAGAATTCCATGTACCGAAGTTCTGGATTAATACAAAAATCCTTGATTCAGACTCATGATTCTCATATATTCTCTACGTATGCATTGTTGAATGTTATACTCATGAATGTTTTACTCTTTCTACCATGAATTTGTTGTTTAGGCTGTGTATGAATGATTTCTTGTTAAAAGTCTGAAATCTAAGAGAGAGAGAGAGAGTAAGGGAAATGAGTTTCAATTGTTTCTCTATCTGAGCAAGAGTTCTTGCAAGGAGTGCAGTTGAATTGTCCACAAGGAGTGTGTTGACAAGATTTTAGAGTTTTATCTCTGAAAGTTCAGATAGGATAGTTTTTGTTCTCATTTCCTCAGAAGTGCAGTTAGGCACAGGAACCATGCAAAGTGTGCGTAGGCCGGGAGTAGTTTCAAGGTTTGTAAGACCTGGAAAATTGTGGAAGGACTACTGCTACAGGGAGAGCACAGAGTCGAAGGACTTCAATTCTTTGAAGTAATTGAAGAATTTTCCGCAAGGAGTGCGTGCAGGAGTCTTCTTTAAGACTCGGAGTTGGAGAAAGCTCAGGAGGGATAGAGTCTTCGAAGTTGTTGAAGAAAAACTAAGAAGAGTTAGTGCCTTCAAGTGTTGAAAGGAGGCGTTGCAAGTTTATGTTGCAGGTGGTTAAGTTATGTGGCAAACCACTTTATCAAATTTGCAGAAGTTCTCAGAAGGGAAAACGGACGGTCGAAATTCTCCGTGGAGAATTCGTGAAACCCTGCGCGCCATCAGATCTCGCAGAGGAGTAAGGAGGTTACGGTGGTCATTTTTTCTCCAAGTGGAATCTCAGGAGAGAGAGGAACGTAGATTCATGCCAATGAGGACCATTGGATCTACTTGTGAAATTCCATTTCGTGGTTTCGTGGGTGGAAAGTCTGAAACTTCGTCAATTGGATTCGCGAAACTGCGAAGTCCGAAACCCCGACAAGGTGGAAAGTTTCGTACTGGGGCCTAGTAATTGAACACGTGTCAGAGTCCAAGCATTTCGGCATTTTGTGGTTTCATGAACCGGAGAACTGAAGGCCTTGTAGCGAGACTTGTGAAGTCGTGAGAAGCGAGAACGAGAGGAGGAAAGTCAAATCTCGCCTCTCGGGGGTCTGAGAAAGAAAAGGGGCAAGGCTCGACGTTTGAACTCACGAAGGAATGAGAGGCGAAAGGCACTAGTGCTTAGCCTAGTCGGCGGTCGCGCAAGGAGGGCGCTAACGAAAGGGGAGTCATAACCATTTCGTGGTCTCGGGTATCATGGAATTGGAGGAGGAAGGCTCAGAGTTTCAACTCGCAAGCTCGCGAAATCACGAACCGTGGAAAAAAAAAGAAAAAAGAACCTGTAGATCGATTTGAAGGGGGATTCCAGCAGAGAATCCAAAAGAGTCGATCCGGCTCGAAGGGCATATAGAACGATCTTGTGATTGGATCTCGGTCCTGAAGGGAAGATAGGGTCTGCATCATGCAACCAATCTTCCTAAGCTATTTTCTCTGATTTTACATTTTCAGGAATCAAATGTAAGAGTGTATCCTTGATCACACATTTTACTAACACTGAGTAGATTATGATTCAAGTCTTCAACCAATAGAACATTNNAAGCTGATGAATTTGTCTTGATCCCCGGTCATGTGTGAAGAACATCCACTATTTATGTACCATTCATCTTCTTATTTACATTCTTCAGTGGTCAATGTTATTCGACAATCTTCATTGTTTGGAATCTCTTTCCTTCTCCATACTGTGGTTGGCATAGGGACATCTTCATTCATATATCTGCAATCTCGTGCTTTGTGACCAAGATAATTTCATTTGTAGCATACAATATTTTTGTCCATCAACAGGTAAAATGAATTATAACTCCTGTTGACAAATCCACGATTCTTTCCATATCTTTTGTTTATACCATTCATGTTTCTTGCGTATTTGTTCCTTTCATTGATTCTACAATTAATTGCCTTATGTCCAAAAAATTTGCAAGTATAACAATGACCAAGAAAGAAATTTTGATACCTGGGAATAAGTGACCTTCTTTGTGATGTAGTCCATCTGGGTCCATGATCTACTCTTCTGTATTTTCCTTCATACTGATTGAAGCTTCTTTGATTCCTGAAGGTAGGAGGTCTTCTTGGATATTCATCTATTTTGTATTCATTCCTTCTTTCTGTTATCCTGGTCCACTTCTCATGAACTGTCTGTGTAGCTCTTTCTTCAACCTTCTTGTTGGTATTTGCATCTTCTTTGTATGAAGTTTCACCCATGCATCCAAGATGTGTTAATTCTTTTGGGACTTGAGAGTTTCTTAAGCTCTTCCTCAATGAGACAACTTCTTGTTCAAGTTTCTCACAATCTTCTTCTTTCTTTATCATTTGGATCTTCTTTACTTCTGCTATTCTTCTTGCTTCTTCAAGTAGAGTTTTCAAGGAAATGGTTTCTTCTCTTAGTTTCTGAAAGTCTTCTAATTGTTTCTTTAAGCTTACAACTGTCTTTTCATAACTACCCAATTCACTTCTTAGTTTTCTACACGTGTCTTTGAGATTGCTATTTTCAATCTCAACATGCTTCAATTTTTTAAGATTCTCATCTTCTTGTTGAATCATCTCTACTTCATGATTTTCTTCTTCTTCATTGTCATCTCTTTCAATCCTTGGATGAGGACATTCAAATTCAACATGTCCTACTCCTTCACAATTAAAGCAAAAGAACTAACCTCTATTTTCTTCTTTGAAATCCGAGATGTTGTAATCTTCTTCAACTTCTTCTTCTTCTTCTTCTGCTTCTTCCCTTGCATAAAGGTCTTGTAGCTTGTCCCAAATCTCTTTTTCTGATTCACATGATCCCACCTTGGATTTCACTGAATCTGCCAATCCATCCAGGATGGTATCTATTGCCAATTTGTTGTTCCTTTTTGTTTCCTTCTGAGCTGCAGTCTTTGGTTTCTTCAAAGCATTATATTCTGAAGCAACTAAGAGCCAAACATTTTCCCCAAGAGCTTTCAAGTAAGTTTCCATTTTGTTTTTCCAGTATTCAAAATTCCTTCCATCAAATGGTGGAATCCCATTTGGAATATTGTCTTCCATTTCTACATAGGATCTTCCTTCTAGTGGTTAAACTGTACTGAAGGTAACCCGCTCTGATACCAATTGTTGATACTGAGAGGGGGGTGAATTAGTATCAAGTACAATTTAAAACCTTTTTCAAATTATACTTAAACCATTCAATTATATCCAATGAGAAATGAACAATAGTATAAGAGTTACACCAATACACCATAATACACCATGCACAATATATAAGAAATAATCAATAGTTATTGTTCAAGGGAAGTAATGACTTCTAAATGTAGCTACAGCTTCCAAATGTAAAGGGATGGATAAAACTCCAAGAGGGAGATACAATCCTCCAATATCAAGAGAGAGTTGAACTCTCCATCTTTTCCCCTTCCTTCCACCCAAGAATATATG
>CBVK0100364784.1:0-11676 GCA_900067695.1 Picea abies
TATATTGTTCTACCTATGTGTGGGTTAGGACCCTAACAGTGGGTATGTGTTTAACATGTTTGGAGGAGTAATCAGTTGGATGAGCAAAAGACAAGTTGTAGTGGCACTTTCAACTACAGAAGTCGAATACATGACAACCACTCATTCAAGTAAGGAAGCAATATGATTACAAAGATTGTGTTCAAGCATTGGGTTGGTACAACAAGCTGTAAGGATATATTATGACAGTCAGAGTGCAATTTTTCTCATGAAGAACCCGACTTATCAATCAAAGATAGAGCATATTGATATTCAATATCACTTTGTGAGAGACATGGTTGAAGAAAAAAAAGTGTTTTTGATGAAGGTGGACACTTTGAAGAATGTTACAGATTCATTAAGAAAATCTGTGAGCATTGATAAGTTCTCTTTGTGTAGAGGATCCATGTGCATTGCTGCCCTGGATTGTTGTCTATGTGCAAAGAAAACAACAAGTAGGAGAATGTTGGGTATGTGTTCTATTCTTTCCACGACTAGTTGTAGTGTTTTCTACGTTGCATCGGGCATGCAAGGGGGTTTGAGGGGGGGCCACTAGGCCCCCCTTTCAGGGGTTCAATGACAACGCAACCGAGAAATGTGTCACATTGTTTGCCTCGTTTTTCATGTTGCCTCGATTCTCATGTCCATTGTTGGCCAGTTTTTCAGCACATGGTTTTTTCTTATGGTTTTCTATTTTTAGTTAAGGAATTAGGTTTGTTGACTAATCCAGGTCATTAGGTTGGGGTTTTGGATGTCATTGGCTCCTACATGTGTATTGTATTGTAAACAATGTATCACCATGAATGAATATAGAATATGTTGGTTTTCCCAGTTTGGTTTTCCAAGGGAAAAATCTCTGTGTAATGTGTGTATTTTCCATTGTATCTTTTATGTTCTTTTATTGAAAATGTGTTTGCAGTAAAATATTGTACAAGGTTAAAATCTACATATATCCCTCTGCAACAATATCTATAAAATCATCTCAAATATAATAGCATGTAGGTTGCAAGACTTCCTCTCCAACCACATTTCTTCTAAATAGTTTGGTTTTCTTCAAGGTCAACAAATTCATGAGGCCATTCGCTTAGCACAAAAAATCCTGCACTCCATTCATGCAGGAAATTAGAAGGCCATTACTCTAAAGGTTGACCTCTCAAAATCCTTTGATAAGGTGAGCTGGCTATATATCATATTACTTCTCATCCAATTAGGCCTCTTCCACTCCTTTGTCACTTGGGTTATGAATTGCATCAACACCATTCTTTTGTCATTTTAATCAATGGCTCTACTTAAAATTTATTTAATGTTGAGCAAGGAGTATGAAAAGGTTTCCCTTTGTCACCTCTTCTTTTCCTGCTCATGAATGAAGGTCTAAGTAAACTCCTGCAAAAAGAAGCAACAAAATGAATGCTTAAAGGTATCTCCATAATCTCAAGCTGCTTATTTTCACACTTGTTGTTTGTTGATGACATTCTCATTTTTGCAAAGGAAATACTAGATATGTTGAGCATATAGATGTATTAATGTCTATCTTTTGCAAGGCCACGAGAATGAGTATCAACAAGTAAAAATCCTCCATGTTCTCCTAGGGGTTCACTGATCAAGAGAACTCTGAGATTGCCCAAAATCTCACTCTCCCAACAACAATCTTGGGAACAAGTTTAAAATATTTGGGTTTCACACTCAAATTCAATAGTTACAAGAAAAATTGTTGGCTCTGGCTACTAGAAAAATAAAAAAAAATATCCATTCATGGTGCATCAAATGGCTCTGAAGATTAGGGTGTTTAGTCTTGATGAACACAGTTCTTGAAGCCATCCCGGTCTATTGGGCTCCTTTGGCTTGGATTTTGAAAGGCATATTAAAACAGATTAGACAAATTTATTTTCACTTCCTTTGAGTTGGAAGGGAGGATAGAAAGCCCATGGTACTCGCCTTGTAGCATAAGCTAGCATTCTCTAAATCTCTTAGGTGATGGGGACTCAAAAACATTTTCTTTTTCTCCAAGGCCTTGGCTGCAAAAAACGTGTGGAGACTCATTCAAGGAAATGGGCTCTGGGCATAGACTATAAAAGAAAAATTCTTTCTACATGGCTCCATTACAAACTGGATTAGAAATCCAAACAAGTAGGTGTAACATGGTTCCATTATCTAGAAATTTACAAATCTATACGTTAAACCTACAAGTAGAATGATACCTCTATTGAAGAAGCACTTAAGAATTGTCTCTCTCAATAATGCTCTCTCAACCTCAAGGCCCTCCCTCTGAAAATGGTCTGGGGAATATGGATAGCGATAAATCATGCCCTCTTTGATGATTCCCTCACTTTAAGTCACATTTGTACATCCCAAAGCCTTACTAGTCTTACAACTATCCCACACAACCCAAAAACTATACAGCCTTGACTTCAACAAGAGTTGCAAAGTCAAATGGATTTCCCATGGGATTTCTTTGATGGGTATGCACAAGGAGTCCCATCCAAGAGAGGAGTTGTGGCATCCTTCACTTATCTAACACCCACTCCATAGATTTCTCTGTTGGCCTTGGGACAACCTCAAATAATTTTAATGAACTCATGGACTTGCATCTCATTCTCCAATTAGCTTAGGACCTCACACAGTTACACATCTATGGGGATTCTCGACTGGTTATCAATTGGATGAATGGGGACTCTGCGCTTCATAATTTTGCACTATCTCCAAGATATCAAAGCACCAAGAGAAGAATTCATAATTTTACTATCCTCACCTTTGACCATGTTTTCAAGAAGTGGACAGAGTTTCAAAGGATGGACTGGACTTGGACCGCGACACATGGAAGATATTTGAAAAGATCCCAAATGACATAAAAAAATACTAATACTTTCATGAATCATGGCTCTCCCTAGCTTGATATCTTCTGCTTCAGTGCATGTTCATCATTCTGATGGGTCTTTTTGTATCACAAACTTTGATCATATTTTTGTTTATTATTATCAACTCTTATAGTATGATCTAGACTATTAGGGAAACGACTCTTTGATATTGTATAAAAAAAATTATAATAGGTGACCTCTACACTGTATATTTTTTAGTAACACAAGGTGAAAACTTTGGGCTCTTCAACTAACAGAATGCTTGGTGACATCTACCTATGTAATTTTGTTCTATCTCGAAAACAAAATTACCAAAAAAAATTCTCTCAAGGAAAAAATAAAACAAAATTCTTTTAAATTATTAAAATTATAGAAATTTCATTTTCTTCGATCTCATTAAATTCCCTAGTGAATATGGAAACAAAGAAATGTGAATTAATGTGAAAACATCTTTATTTTGGACTTTTTTAGACTTTTAAGAAATGTGAATCAATGTGAAAACATCTTCTGATAAAGAACAAGACAAAGATGAAGGTTCATTCTTAAATATTTATTTTCCTATGATAAAAAATTATTTCTTATACCTAGATCCGATGAAAGGATGGCACATAATTTCAAGGGAGGAGCCACAGAATTTGCCCCCACCTCGCGCCCCAACGATCCCCCACATTTCCTCGACCCCTCCACTAATGTCGTCTCACCTTAATGCTTGAACCTCCATCTTCATTTATCGGCATGCGGGCATACTCCCCTCATGTTTCCCTCATTTTCACTATACTTATGCTGCATTTCTAGAATCCTCTGCATTCATGGTTTGTAATGGCTGCAGAACCTTCATAATAGATTTTTTGAATGGCTCGATTTTTAGCAATTCTAACAAAGGCACATGGATCTTTATTTTGCTCAACTCATGCTTTAGGATGAAAGAGGCTTGTGGTCTGTCATCTTCCTTTACTTCAAGGACAGTAGGTTTTGATGGGGGAGGCTGGTGAGATTTAGTCAATGTACCCTTGCTTGGATTTTGCTTGGGAGGAACTTCTGGTTTTTTGTTCTAATCAGAGGTGGTGGCTTTGGGAGACCCTATTATAGGACTCAAATCATACTTCTTTTGGGGTTGGACTTGAATAAATCCCTCTTGCCCTACCTCAATATCAAACTGATTTGACAGTTGTGCTACCTCATAATCTTGTTGTGTTAAGTGACTGGTATAAAAATCAGTTTCATTGAAGAGTACAACAACATCATCCAGATCATCACTTTCTACATCCATTTCCTTAATCTGATTGTTTTGGAAAGGAGGTACCACTCTTTGATCATCATTATTCCTCCTTTCTCTCTGCATTATATGAGGGACATCATTAGGCCTCCTAAACGAGTTTGTATTTATATTCTCAACCCCTTGAAAAGATCTGTTTGGTTGCTTAGATTCCCATTTCAGCTTAGCTATTTCAGATGTCAAATCCTTTAATGTTTTGGTCATCTCATCAAGTTTAGGATTAGATGTGGTTGGGTTAGAGGAGGCAGGGGAATCCTCTCTCTGTTTCTTCTTGTCTTTATCAGATCTAGTCTTTAACCTGTCTGATTCTAGGATGTTGGACTCAACCTCAATGGTTGCTTCTTGCATGGACAACAAGGTGGTGGATTTTCTCTCCCTCAATAGAAGGGATAGTTTTGCATCAAATGCATTTGCATAAGTGATCTTGGCAGAGGCTTCAGTAAATCTCTTGATGAAGTCTGAAAGAGACTGACCATTCTTTCTCTTAAGAGCCCCAAACTCAATGATGTAATACAAATAATCCCTTGTATCTCACCATTGCTTTCATCTAATGCATCAATATCTGCAATGGATGTTGGAGGGGGACCTAGAACCATTTCCTTACCTCCCCACCCAGGCTCTGTACAAACAACCTCATCCACACATTTGCATATTCAATGTTGAAGTTGTCTGCAAAGTTGTAGAAGGCTACCAAATGCTCCTCAGTTGTGACATCCCCTTCCCCATTATATCTTGGAAAATATTTCATATAATGCGTGGGTGGGAGTGCATGTAAGCCTACAAAATACTTATGCATAAATAGCTTAAAAAAAGATTTATTTTTTATATTTATTTTCTTATAAAAAGAGAAAAAAAAAAATCATCTTTTAAGACATGGAATACTTATCTGTTAATATTTGTTTTATTTATTTTTTACTTCTTTTGAAATAGAGAATACTTACTCATTAACATTTCTTTTTCATTTCTTTTGAAAGATGAGATACTTAATTGTTAACAAATATTTTGTTAAAATTGGGCAGCATAAATTTGGAATAAATCTCTTTTTTTTTTTTAAATTGAAGTTTTGTTGTTGAAATTAAGTTGATGGTTGTATGAAGGGTAGATCCATGTTATTGAATAAACAAGTAAATATATATATATTACCTATCACAACGTTGAATGTTGCATAGCAAGTTGTGAACTTAAGTTTTCTATGTGCTTTTAATAATTTTTTTTAATTATGCCGAAGGCATTCTTAGGGATAGGTTTTCCAAAACCATCTTTGTAGACCTCTTAGAGATAGGTTTTGTAGAAAACTTGTCAATCGGTTGATAGGTTTTCCAAAACCATCTTTGTAGACCTATAAATATCCTCCACACAAACCAAGGAACACAGACATGTGAGTAGGTGATTTTATTCAAAGGTCTATCAAATCGATTTCCAATCTACCATTTCCAGTCTGTCAGCGCCCCACTTTGTTGTATTTATCCCGGCTAACCGCCTCCAGGGGATATCACTGGTTGTAGCCGGTCACTAGATACACCTACAATCCTGCGTACCAAAATCTCCATCGTCATCAAAAGGTTCAAGTATCTTGTATTTATACGTGTAGTATTTAATATGTACGAACCTGTAATCTACTCATGATATGACATGAATATTAGATCAATATCATGTAACTTCACTATTCCTAGAGTTTAAAAGACATGGAATACTTATCCATTAATATTTATTTTATTTATTTTTCACTTCTTTTGAAATAGAGAATACTTACTCATTAAAATTTATTTCATTTATTTTTCATTTCTTTTGAAAGATGAGATACTTAATTGCTAACAAATATTTTGTTAAAATTGGGCAACATAAATTTGGAATGAATCTCATTTTTTTTTAAATTGAAGTTATGTTGTTGAAATTAAGTTGATGGTTGTATGAAGGGTAGATCCATGTTATTGAATAAACAAGTAAATATATATATTACCTGTCACAACGTTGAATGTTGCATAGCAAGTTGTGAACTTAAGTTTTCTATGTGCTTTTAATATTTTTTTTAATTATGCCGAAGAAATTCTTAGGGATAGGTTTTGTAGAAAACCTATCAACTGGTTGACAGGTTTCCCAAAACCATCATCCAAAACCATCTTTGTAGACCTCTTAGAGATAGGTTTTGTAGAAAACTTGTCAATCAGTTAACAGGTTTTCCAAAACCATCTTTGTAGACCTATAAATATGCTCCACACAAACCAAGGAACACAGACATGTGAGTAGGTGATTTCATTCAAAGGTCTATCAAATCGATTTCCAGTCTACCATTTCTAGTCTGTCAGCGCCCCACTTTGTTGTATTTATCCTGGCTAACCGCCTCCAGGGGATGTCATTGGTTGTAGCCGATCACTAGATACACCTACAATCCTGCATACCAAAATCTTCATCGTCGTCAAAACGTTCAAGTATATTGTATTTATACGCGTAGTATTTAATATGTACGAACCTGTAATCTGAATGTGGACCTGGGAATGTAATCCAACAATCCTACCGGCCCTAGTTCTCTGAATTATCCTCTGATCGATCTCAGTCGCCAGTTCTCTGAATTATCCTCTGATCAATCTCAGTCGTTGAATTGGATGAAGAGGAGCCAGATGTTTAGTTCCTTCCTCCCACGTGGTATAGTTGACTGTAGTTAAATTTTACCATCATCAAAAGTGGAAAGTTACCACGTGAAAGGGAGATGTTGATACATATATTCATATATTAGAAGAAGGGTTATTCACTTTGGGTTGAAATATAGTGAGGTGATTGCTATATCATTGGGCGAGAGGAGGTTTAGGGTGTGCAGAGATAACGCATAAGGTTTGATGAATGGGAGTGTTGAGAAATAAAGGTAATGGATAAACTTCAGAACATTTACATGGACTTCAAGATTTCAAGAGCACTTTGTATCTCGATAGCTTTGAATAGAGCCTCAGATCTACACATTCTGTTCATATTGGAGTAAGTTCAGAGGCTTTTCCCAATGGCTTTGTTGTATTCCTTTTGTGCTTTTTCTTTGTTAAGTCAGGGGAAGGGGACGGGGATTCAAGCAGTTGTCGCCATTTTAGGCGGGTTTACGAGGTTTTGCGATGCTTCTTTAAAAATTGTCTTGGACGGCGGGTTTTGCATAGGAGAAGGTTCCATGGTGTGAAAACCATGAAAATTCTAACAATTTGTAGACCTATAAATATGCTCCACAAAAACCAAGGAACACAGACAAGTGAGTAGGTGATTTCATTCAAACATCTATCAAATTGATTTCCATTCTGTCATTTTCATTCTACCAGCTCCCCACTTTGTTGTATTTAAAATGGGAGATATGATTGAATGGTGATGGCGGTGGAACTGGTTAGGGACACCAGAATTTATTAATATCAATCTATCGATTCTTTTTATAATCACGAGTGCACCCAACTCCAGAATATAATTTTTTTTGCCACAGTTAAAATATATCCATCCACCTAAAACTAGCTCAACTGACCTCCTTTCACTATGAAGACATAGTTATCTTGTGAATTGCTAGGGTTTCGAGGATTGTCCACCAAAAGATACGAGGATTATAGAGCTAAAACATTGTAACATTGTAATCATCGTCTTCTTTTTGGATAATCTATGCTAGTAAGCATATATTCCTTACCATCATCATTTTAGATAAATAGTACTCTTTATAAAATGAAATGGCTGCAATTTTTTCATGCGTGTCGTAAGCTTGAATTTTCAACAATTTATGGGGAATCTGGACCTTTTAAAGGGGAATCATTGATTTTCTGTGATAGATAAAATTAAATTTGGTTCTGTATTCTCGAGAAGTCTGGAAAATATGCATGGAGACAGATAAAATTAAATATGGTTTTGTATTCTCGAGAAGTCTGGAAAATATGCATGGAGACGGCTCCATGTCCCCTGGTATTAGGAAATTAAAAGTAAAAACTCTTAAATAAAATTAAACGATCAAACTTTATACTAAGTTTTACGGTTTGAGTGCTCAATAATACTGCATATTTCCAGTAGCACATAGAATCCTTGAGCTTTTGAAGGTCATTTGAAGAATTTTGCACAATTATGTTATGGTAATGTTAGTGGATTTTTTGTCTAGCAAGCTCCCAAAATGATACAACCAAGCTTCTGAAGTGAATAATAATTGTTGCGGGCGATTAAGCTATTCAAGTAGCTTTCTATCAAAAGCATAACAGCTCTCCAGTTTTTAAATACCTCAAAACCCCGGTGTACAAAGAATTGGTCTCCGAGACTCGAAAATTTGTGAAGCACAAATATCAACCCTTGGACTCCAAAAATTATCACAAGTTCATTGGACTGTAAATTTGATTGGACCACGTATTTGCCAGGTTTCGAACTAGAGACTGATGTTGTCGAGCCTAGGAGATGTTGAGGTCTGTTGTCCACGGAATTGTGCAAAAGTACAAGGGAATCTTCAGAATCCACGTTAAATTTAATTTATTAGTAATTATTTTGAGCAAACAAATCCCAATATTGAGTACATTTTTCTTCCGAGAGAAATGTGTCTCCTAAAGTGGATTCAAGAGAACATCGTTATTAGGAATATCTAACA
The DNA here is from genome assembly GCA_900067695.1 of Picea abies. Taxonomy (NCBI): domain Eukaryota; kingdom Viridiplantae; phylum Streptophyta; class Pinopsida; order Pinales; family Pinaceae; genus Picea; species Picea abies. The sequence goes on from CBVK0100364784.1 coordinate 8,729, forward strand.
ATTTGAGGATAATCAAATTTATATATTTTTTGTTTTAGATAATCAAACTTTAAATAAATGTTTCGCATTTTGTAATAATCAGATTTATATAATATTCATGGAGTTTTGTGACGATGGCCAAATAAATTGGTGTTATCAATGCTAATATTAAGTTTTTTTAGAATTCCCAATTGATAGTTAATAATATATTTAAGAAGAATAGCAAGAATTTAGCCATGTAAATATCAATGCACTTAATTTTTAATGTAGCCATGTAAATACTAATACACTTCAATTTCTAAATATTGTGAAATTTATATTTCAATTTCTAAATATTGTGAAATTTATAAAAATGATCTCCCAATATCTATAATTATTAGAAATATATACTGCATTAGGTATGATAGATTTTTTTTCCCAAATGATTAATCAAAGAGTCCACAACTTATAGAGGATTAGTTTATAATGTATATATGATTGGATGATTAGTTGAATTTAGAAAGCATTATGTCGCGAATCCCCTTGAGCATGGCTGAATGAAACCCAAACTTGAATTTCACTTCAAAAAATGAATAAACATGTTTTGCACGGATAATGGAATGCACTAAGACACTTTTCACATCTTAAAGTAGGATTCAACTGTCAAAAATACTAAAACATTTCAGGCTAATCGCATGCAAGTTTCGGAGGGCTTACAAATTGCAATATGACTATTTTAACATCTTTTGGTGGCATTTAACGGTAAAAAACCTTGTAATTTTTTAGCTCAAATGCACTGCTAATGGGACTTTGCCCACAAAAACTCAAAAAATCTAAATGCTTATCTTATCCAAGATTTTAGTAGTGACTATCGAGTCTTGACCGAAGAGATTGCACGCCAACTGCAAAGGTTGTAGAGGATTGGGACTAAACCTGCAAAGGACTACTTTCCAAAACTTCATTCATAGAATTTCAAACATAACTCGTCATTTTTGAAGAATAATGACCACACTACAATGGATTTGTCAGGAATGGAGACATATGACATCGAGAGGTTCAAACAATGAAGAATTTAACGTATTACGGATCAAATTTTCACAATTCAAGAATAATGAAAGTGCATAATTTTCTTCATTCAAAGAGCTAGATATTCATGAAGATAATGAGCTAAGAGAGCTCAAAATTCTTAAGAAAAAACCTTGCATGCAAATCGATAATAATACAGACCTAAAGATTCAAAATATGAAATCTTTACACTCATCCAGTTAAAAGCTTATAAGAAGATCGAACCTAAATACTCAAAATTTCACTGAATCATCAAATGCCTCCACGTTGAGCTTCATCACTAGGGTTTTCACCAGAATAATCATCTATGCTGCTAAAATTAAAGTGTTGAAGATCAAGACTCTCTGCGATGTATGTGCACTACATAACAAGGCCTAGACACTTTCAAACCCTAGTTCTACTTTATGGTGTCTTTTATATTAATTTGATATATAGATCACTTAAATGAACATTGTTGTTGATTCTATTTTATCATTATAAGAAGAGATGAAAAAAATTGTTTGCACCTTGGAGGAGAAACTCCTTTAAGTTTCATGGACATTCATGCTAACCTAACATTTCAATACATTTAGTAGAAGATATTGAATTAGTTGGTGTCTAATGACTAAATGGATATTTTTTCTTAAAAACCATGCATTTGTAATGCTAAATACATATTCCAAACCTTCAATAGAAGGATGATATATTTTTATAAAATCATTCTAATTTCAAAATTAGTACAGAAATTCACAACATGTTTAATGGTAATGCACTCCTTATATAAAACCAAAAACATGGTAGAAAACAGAATATAAATTTTTTTAAAGACAAATGGAAACTTATCACAATACAAAGAATAATCATAAAAATGATTATTTCACAATAAACACATTATATATGACCAAAATGTTTTAACTTCTTACTTTAAGTCAAAAAATAATCATTATTTTTCAATAAACAGATTATACATTACCAAAATATTTTATAGTAGACTTTGTTTCATGCTTTACATGATTTGATAATATTTTGTTGATAGGAAAATTGTTGATAAACAAATACTAATGAGAGAGAAAATAAATCATTGTTATATGATTTTGATGCAACAAAATATTATGTAAACTTATATAACAAAAAAAAAGGAAATGAAGCAATTAAGATATTTAAAAAAAAATATTTGAGGAAAAACAATATTTTTTGGATTTCCCCTAAAAAATATCACACTAATATGAATTAAAAGAATGAATATTAGATCAATATCATGTAACTTAAGGATGCCTAGAGTTTAAAAGACACGTTGATACATTACACTTATACCCTCCAATATATGTTAAGGACATCATTTATAGGTGGATAAGGTGTATGAGAAGAGGTTGACAAAGATTTTGGAAGTTTTCCACCAAATACTTTATATGACCAAACATGATTTTTTATACTGTGCATACTTAAAGAAGTTCTTCCACCAAATACTTTATATGATCAAACATAGTTTCATATACTATAAGTACTTAAAGATGAAAGAATGTGATATTTTCATAATTTTAATTACTTATATCATATAATATAGATAGAAATTATTAATACTTTTTTATTAAAAGATTAAATTTTCATATTTGATGGGATTTAGATAGGAAGGTTATTTTAATCCGTCATTTTGAGGATTAAAAGAATTTGTAAGTTGTGTAGAAGGTATACAAAAATAAGTAATGCCTACTAATGATATTATGATATTATTGCTAACTTTGTCATCTTTTACATCAAAAATTGTGATAATAACATTTTACATTAAACTAAGTGAATATAATCTAAGATGCTACATCCATTACTTTAAATTAATGTTGATTTGTAGCCAAATGAAAGAAACATAAACTAACCAAATTACATTTTTTAACTGAAAAATAAAACTCTGAAAAAAAATTTGCTCCGAGTTAACCTACTCCCTGAAAATC
>CBVK0100364786.1:0-11526 GCA_900067695.1 Picea abies
GGGCCCTAAGAAGGGTCTTTTTCCATGGCACTGACTGTTTGGTCCCAGACCAAATACCCCAGGAGTGCATTGGGGGCCCTAGACCTTAGTTAGGGTCTTTGCCATCCTCCTGGAGAATGGCTCTTTCAGCTGCTATAAATTTAACACTAATTAATCTAGGATTAAGCCGCCTTCATCTAAATTCTTTGGGACTTCGGGGCTTCTGCCCGGTCGTTAAGCCTTGCACGACTTTGACACTTTGAATGCACGAGAGCCATCAATTTGAATTGTGCATGGGATCTCCACCGTTGAAAATTAACCTATATGTTTGCTTTCATTTCAAGCTTGAAATGGACTCCTCTGAATGTTGTGTTTTGCACTCATGGTTGTTCTCTATGCAAACAAAAAACTTGGATGACTTGTTCTGATCTCAATCAATGGAAAACAAGTTGACCAACAATTCAAACCAAATCCCAATATGTGTTTATCCTTTTAAGAAAATAAAAACAACTTTGTGCAAAGAATCAGTCAAGCAAGACACTAGGGACGATTCGGTCATTGAACAAAAAGGGAAACAGACCTTATCAACCACAAGAGGGAAAAAATATAGGAAGGTATGAGGAAAAGAGAGAGGCATGGTAGGGGTCCAGTATTAGGTCTTAACAACAACTACATGTGACCCACAAACAACTTCATGTGATAACATTGGCTCCACATGGGATGGCATCCTCCCTGTAAGATGCAAAGAACAAACAATTGTAGTGTCTTATCCTAGGGATATGGGGTCACTTATTCATACAGAAAAAGAAAAAGTCATATTTACCATGAATGGAAAGCCAATCATGGCTTAAGAAAAATATTTTTTCAAAAAGCACCCATTGACAGGGCCACCCAAAACTTCAAAATCCTCCAAGTTCTGCTATTTATAAGTTTTATTTGAACTTACCTCAGAAATATTGAAAGAACCAATCCACAGAGCCTTGAATTTACCATGTTTTCCTTTGTCTTTCTTGGGTGCATCCCACTTGATCACTATATCTCCCAGCTAGAAATATTCTTTGCTTACCTTCTTGTCAAATGTTTGCTTGATCTTCTGTTGATGGTCCCGCGCTCTGTCAAGTAGTTGCTCCCTAGTCTGTTGCACTTCAACCAGCTATTGTATCCTCCTGACCATATCATCAGGTTCCCCTTGGTATTCCTAGAGGAATTTTTCCATGGGAAATGCAATATGAGCAGGAAAGATAGCCTCCACCCCATATATAAGCTGAAAAGGGGAAATACCCATTGACCTCTTTGTTGTAACTCTATCATCCCGTGAGGAAAATTTCAACTGTGAGTCCCATGCTTTTCCTTGGGGGTAGTAAGGAGTAGAATGGACTAATGTAATCCCATATTGTTCACAGAACTTGATCAATGGTTCATCCTTGAAGGAGGAAGCATTGTCAGTAACAATCTTGCTGGGACAACCAAATCTTGACATGACATCCTCAAGACAACTAATGATTACCTTGTGAGAGGCATTTCTTGTAGGAATGGATTCTATCCACTTGGTGAAATAATCAGTGGCAGTCAAAATCCACATATGTTGACCACTTGAAGTTGGGTGGATTTCCCTAACAAAGTCAAGACCACAATGTTGAAATGGTCCAAAGACTACGATGGGCTTCAAAGGCAAAGATTTGAGTTGTTTCTTTCCATAAAACTTTTGGCATTGGACACAAGCTCTAATCTTTGGAAAAACGTCAGTAAAAAGGCTAGGCTATAAATACCGAGCTCTGAGGGTCTTATAGGTTGTGGTTCTCCAGAAGTGATGGCCCCCACATAAGTTGTCATGAAAATTAGTCATGGCCCTTTGGGCCTCCTGTGGATCTAGACATCTCAAAAGAACTCCTAGATGATCTTTCCAATATAAGATAAGATCAATGAGACAATATCTGATTGCTTTAAGCTTCAAATCTCTCACCTTGTTCTTGTCCAAACCATCAGGAGGCTACAACTTCTGCATAAAATATATGATGTATTTATACCAAGTGAATTCTTCCAAATTTGAGTTGGCATGAGAGATTTTATCAACAGACTCAGCTTACTGATTTTCTTATTTTATATTCATGAAACTAATCCCTAAATATTTGCAATTTGATTCATCCAATAACAGAGCTAAACCTTGGCCTTTCACTAGTTTAGTGGGCTTCATTTCAAGGTCAAATTCCAGAATGTTAGCAATCCATTTGCTCCTCTTCCCATCTATATCAGGCTAGATAAGTATTTCTTTCACTGATGTTGAAGGGACATATGCAATAATCTTTGAATGCAGAACATAAACTCTGAAAGCCTTGAGGGCTTTGAACAAAGCATAAGCCCATTTTTCCATGATATTATATCTCACTTCTGCATCCCTCAATGCTTTTTTGAAAAAGGAAATAGGTTTCTCTAACCCCTTTGCATTTTTCTATAACAAAACAACAACCAATGTGTCAAATGAGGCAAAGAAAAATATCAGAAATGCCTTAGAATAGTTAGGGTTGATGAACACATGTGATTCAGACAAGGCATTTTTTATCTTATCAAAATATTCTCGAGCCTCAGTAGTCCATTTCACCTCATTTCCTTTTCTAAGAATGGCAGTAATTTACTTCAATAATTCAACAAAGTTAGAGATGAACCTCCTTAGAAAATTGATTTTCCCCAAGAAAGATTGAACTTCTTTATTGGATCTAGGAAAAGATAAGGTTTGGATGGCCTCTACCCTGCTTGGATCAACTCTTACCCCTTTTGTTGATACAATGTGCCCCAATATCTTACCTTCCTTCATAGAAAACAAAGACTTCTTAGGATTGAGAGAGAGACCAAACTTTTTTCAAATCATGATATTGCTCTTTTTCAGATTTTGAGAACACTGTAATGTCATCTAGATAGATGACTACAAACTTATCCTTCTCCCCAATGAAGGCAATGTCGATTTCTCATTGAAAGGTGTCTCTTGCATTCATCAATCCAAAGGGAATTTTAGCATACATGAATGTGCCCTAAGAAGTAGTGAAAGTTTTATTCTCTCTATCTTCACACAAGAAAGAGATCTGATTGTAGCTAGAAAATCCATCAATCATGGACATCCTAGATGACCAAGTGACTCTCTGCAAAGTGTGCTCCATCTTTGCCAAGGGGTAATTATATTTCTTGGAGCTTCTATTCAAATTCCTGAAATCAACACATATTCTAATTTCCCCATTGTTCTTCTTCACAGGAACAAAGTTAGCCATGCACTCATATTATCTCAAAGGAATGAAGATCTTGGCATCCAACATATTCTTCACTTATTTTTCATAATAGGCAGTAGCATGGGATTTATCTGTCTAAGTTTCTTCCTAAAAGGCTTGGTCTCCTCTTTCAAAGGGATCTTATGTTCAATTATGTTTGTGTCATATGTTCTTAAATATTCATATTTCCAGGAAAACACATCAACAAACTTCTTTAAAAGCTTAACATACTCATCCCTTTGTTCCTTTGACAAGTTGCTAGACAACTTAACATACTTTGGATCCTCCTCTATAAACTTGGGCATGTACTTGAGGTAGTCTCCAACTGGGAGATAATTAATAGGTTGAGTTAAAATAAGAGGGGCATACCTAGAAGCCATTATGTCATCCATCCTATTTCTAGGAAGATTAGCACCTGCCATTGGGTTGTGAACTGTAGGAGAACAATGGGGAGACGGAGTTTTGATAGGTACAACTACAATTTGGAATTTTGGAGAAAGAGGAAGCTTGGATGAAGATGGTATAGGGTCTAAGGGAAAAGAGGTTTCCTCTAGGGATGATTTTAGGGGCTAAATTTCTCTCTTGGGCTAATTTTCCATGGTTTTTCCAAAAAAAGATTCGTTATTCTAAAAATGACTTGCCCAAATTCTATAGGATAAAATTATTTTACCTTAAAAATCGCCAAAACTTTATACAAACTATATAGAATCCTTAGAAATTTGAATATTTTTACAAAAATATGGCCAAACATTTATAGTTGGCATATGAAGGATTTCTAAGATTCGCCAAGGTTTCTACATTTTAAAATAAATTTCCATCCTTGAAATCATCCCTAGTTTCCTCTTCTTTAGTAACAACAACTTTGATAGGAGGAGGAGTAGGAAGGCCTAAAGAAGGAAAATAGTCTAAGCACTCTAGTCTAAACCAATTTACAACATCAGGATAGGCAATGGTTCCAAATATTTATTTTTTTTATTTGGGGCTAAAATAAGAGTAATCAACAAGAAAATTTTCAAAATCCAAAATTCTAGAAACTCCAGCAGAAGGTGAAAGACGAGAATTGGATATAACTATCGGAGTTTTAAAAGTAGAATCATGTAAATGACTAGAAGTACCTAGTACAGTAGCTGAAAAGCCTTCTTGAGAAGCTTTTCCTTTCTTGACAATATTCTCTAGGTCAGCTTCAGGTGTTTCTAAAGGTAGATGTGCAGTACACCTCCTGTGTCTACCTTTGGGAGCCACAACTGAAATAGTGGAGTCATCACGTGCTAGATGCAATATTTAATGTATTGATTTCTAATGACCCTTCAGAATGAGTATTGCTTTGTCGTTCAATCCCGGGGAAATGTATTCAATTGTTTCCCTGGAAACAACGACAATAATGTTAGTACAGAGAGTCACCCTCAGATTGCAAGAGAATAAGCCCAGTACCCATCAGAAAGGTTTGTGGATGAAAATTAATAATTGAAGATCAAATGGACAAAACTCAACATTATAATGTTTTAACATAGAAATATGAGTTAGCATGCATAAGAAAATGAGTTTGTGATTAACTACAGTGATTGGTTTAAGGATAAAGGTGAATAGAAGAAAGACTTAGTGAGGAAATTGGATAGGTCTGTTATAAGCATCAGGCTTTCACGAAGCTAGGAGAAGAAAAACTCAGTCATAAGAACCTCTTGATCCTAAGTTTAAAACACCGAAAAAACATTCTTAGCAGCATTATAATCAAACCTCCATTATAACACAACCACGGCATCTCATATGGATCATCCAATCATGAGAATTTCAGAATAAGAGGAAACACGATGATGGAAGGAAACCGACTTCTATTAATAAAAATGTTTCAAGTCTCATACGTAACCAGAGAACAACTATGTTTAGTCAAAATATTACAAAAGGGGAGCTCTGCTCAACCATCCCAACTCTTCAAATTATTCGTCTGATGTATTTATAATCAAAACAGTCGACCACAACTAGGAGTGTGAGCTGACCTTCCTATTCTAGGATCCTTCACATGTCTTGTTCCTTCTGTCAGAAAGAAACTCGGGTCAGTCTGGGCCTATGGGAAAAACTGCCCTTTGTGGTACTTCGGGGTGACATTTTATGTCTTCTCAGCTGGACCTTACATGCTTCCATTTAACGATGTAGTTAATTGTCCAACCACCAGTCCTTATTTCATTAACTGATTTCTCCTCAGGATCAGGAAGAGGTTTATTACTTCAGGGAGGAGAGAACTGGGTCATTTCGGCATAACAAACCCTCTCCACATCTTTTTCATTTTTTCCTCTAGTGATAGACTAATCACGGTCTACTAATGCTCTGCTTTTCCTTGTGACCTTCCTTTGCTGATTTGGCTTAACGTTGAGCTTTGTTGCCACATGTTACTCTTGGATTGGACTTTATATAAGCACGTGATTACGGAAGTCATCAAGGGTGGTTTGGATCCACCCTGCTTCGACCCCGGCGATCCACCACCAACTGACACGTAACCTTCTCGTTATACCATGGTTTTGATTGTGGGACCGCTCAAGAATTTTAATCTTCAAGCACTTTTTGTCCCTGCAATGAAGTATGGTCGTCGATCTTGTTGCAATCGGTGATCTAGGTGATCTTGCATTTTTAGCGCCCCTGCTAAAATATACCCTTCTGCCAACTCTAGAATATGTTTACCAATGCTTAGAGATGGCGCCAATTCTGGCGCTCATCAGCTTTGGATACTGAGAACGAATATCTCTCGGAGGACGACCTCCTGAATCTGACGTGGTGGCCCGACGTCATTTGATGTCACAGCAGTTGATGCGTCACAAAAGGAGTGTGCCACACGTCATTCGAGGATGAGCGAATGGCATGCTCAAAGGTGTCTAAAATGAGTTCCATGTATCAGTGCCAAATGTGTGCCACATATCTCTGATGGATGGGCACCATGCATCTGAACTAAGGAACTCCAAGAGTCGTCAGCACTTCGGGTTCAGGAAGTTCTGCATGTAGAGTTTGTATAGCTCCCGAAGGGTTGAAATCGTGAAGTGATTAGTATGTGCTTATCACTAATTAAATCGGGATTAAGTCGCCTTAAAACAATTTGGGACTTTGGAACTTTGGGCTTCAGAGAACTGTGCTTGTTATGAATGGAAAACGTTTGGAGTGACAATGTTGTGAATCTGACATGGTGGCCCAACTTCATCTGACATCATAGCTGTTGATGTGTCACAAAAGAAGTGTTCCATGTATCACTCGAAGATGAGCGGATGAGATGCCAAAAGATGCCTAAAATGACTGCCACTTTTCGACACCAGATGTATGCCACATATCTCGAACAGATGGGCACCATGCATCTGAACTGATGGATCCCAAGAGTCTTTGTCACTTCGGGTTCGGGAAATTCTACATGTATAGTTTGTATAACTCCCGAAGGGTCGAATTCACAAAGTGATTAGCGTATTCTTATCACTAATTAATCCAGGATTAAGTTGCCTTCATCTAAATGCTCTGGGACTTCGGGGATTCTGCCTGGTCGCTAAGCCCTGCGCGACTTTGACACTCTGAATGCATGAGATCCTTCCATCTGAACTGTGCATGGGATCTCCACCGTTGATGATTAACTTGTCTGTTTGATTGCATTTCAATCCTGAAATGGACTACTCTGAATGTTGTTTTTTGCGCTCATGGTTGTTCCCTGTGCAAAAAAAAACTTGGACGATCTGTTGTGAGCTCAATCAATGGCACACAGGTTGACCAGCAATTCAAACCAAATCTCGATATGTGTTTATCCTTTTAGGAAAATCAAAACAACTCTGTGTAAAGAATTAGTCAAGCAAGACACTAGGGACGATCTGGTCATTGAACAAAAAGGGAAACTAAACTTATCAACCACAAGAGAGAAAAAATCTAGGAAGGTATGAGGAAAAGAGAGAGGCGGGGCAGGGGTGTGAGCTTAGGTATTAACAACTACTACATGTGACCCACAAACAACTTCATGTGATAACATTGGCTCCACAGGGGATGGAATGCTCCATGTGAGTTGCCAATAACAAGCAGCTTTAGTGTCATATCCTAGGGCTATTGGGTCACTTATTCAAACAGAAAAAGAAAAAGTGATATTTACAATGAATGGAAAGCCAATAATGGATTAAGAAAAATATTTTTTCAAAAAGAGCTCATTGACAGGGCCACCCAAAACTTCGGAATCCTCCAAGTTCTGCAATTTATAAGTGTTAATTGAAAATACCTTCGAAATCTTGAAAGGACCAATCCACAGAGCCTCGAATTTACCATGTTTTCCTTTGTCTTTCTTGGGTGCATACCACTTGAGAACTAGATCTCCCAGCTGGAAATCTTCTTTTCTTCTCTTCTTATCAAAGGTTTTCTTGATCTTCTGTTGATGGTCCTGTGCTCTGTCAAGTAGTTGTTCCCTAGTCTATTGCACTTCAACCAGCTCTTGCATCCTCCTGACCATATCACCAGGTTCCCCTTGGTAGTCCTCGAGGTATTTTTCCACAGAAAATGTAAGCTGAGTAGGAAAGATAGCCTCTACCCCATATAAAAGATGAAAAGGAGAAAGACCCAGTGACCTATTTGTTGTAACTCTATCATCTCGTAAGGAAAATTTCAGCTTCGAGTCCCATGCTTTCTTATTGTCTTCTAACAATTTCTTGATGATCTTTATGAAGCTTTTGTTAGAGAACTCTACCAAACCATTTCCTTGGGAGTAGTAAGGAGTAGAATGGACTAATGTGATCCCATATTGTTCACAAAACTTTATCAATGGTTCATATTTGAAGGAGGCATCATTGTCAGTAACAATCTTGCTTGGACAACCAAATCTTAACATGACATCCTCAAGAAAACTAATGATGACCTTGTGAGAGGCATTTCTTGTAAGAATGGATTCCATCCACTTGGTGAAATAATCAGTGGCAGTCAAAATCCACCTATGTTGACTACTTCAAGCTGGGTGGATTTCCCCAACAAAGTCAAGACCCCACTATTGAAATGGTCCAGAGACTACCATGAGCTTCAAAGGAAAAGATTTGAGTTGTTGCTTTCCAGAAAACTTTTGGCATTTGACACAAGCTCTAATATTTGCACAAACATCAGTAAAAAGGCTAGGCCAAAAATACCTAGCTCTGAGGATCTTATAGGCTATGGTTTTCCAGAAGTGATGGCCCTCACATAAGTTGTCATGAAAATTAGTCATGGCCCTTTGGGCCTCCTGTGGATCTAGACATCTCAAAAGAACTCATAGAGGATCTTTCCAATATAAGACAATATCAATGAGACAATATCTGATTTATTTAAGCTTCAAATCTCTCACCTTGTTCTTGTCTAAACCATCAGGAGGCTGCAACTTCTGCAGAAAATATATGATGTCTTTATACCAAGTGCATTCTGCCAAATTTGGGCTGGCATGAGAGATTTTATTAGCAAACTCAACTTGTTGATTTTCTGAGTTTATATTCATAAAATTAATCCCTAAGTATTTGCAATTTGACTCAACCAGTAACCTAGCTAAACCTTGGCCTCTCACTAGTTTAGTGGGCTTCATTTCAAGGTCAAATTCCATAATTTTAGCAATCCATTTGCTCCTCCCATCTATATCAGGCTGGATAAGTATTTCTTTCACTGATGTTGAAGGGAAATATGCAACAATCTTTATCTTTAGAATTTAATAACTCCCATGTTAGAGTCGTTCTGTAGTCGATACCCTTCAATTGAAGATAATAGTAATAGAATGGAGGCCTATACAGAAGTGGCCAAGATTGTAGATATCGTCGGTTTCAAAGACGACAATTTGTTGGTGGCCCCTGAAGATAATGTATACTCACTTGTATTGATTCTCTATCACCACCTTTTAAAGTCCCAGCGCTTAAAAATCCACACAATTGTTTTGAGAATTTTTCGTCGAATTTGCGAGGATTGCTCTAATCGTCTTTTTGGACTATACCCAGAGCTACACAAAGATGCCACTCATCGTGATCAGGCTCAGGCTAGCCTCATCATTAGAATCCAGGATTATCACGATGATGAAGAGGAGAATAAGAATATCGATATGATAAGTAGGGCACTTGAGCAAAGTCTCTTTGTAATTGATAGCATAGTGAGGTCCGATGAACAAAACAGACTCTCTAAGTGGAGAGAAATGTTGAAACACATATTGCATATGTTGGATATAGTAAAGGACATTGTGAAAAGGGTGGAACTTGTCCTTGCAGGGGTCAAATTATTCATGTCATCACACTTGGGATTAGGTTTAAATATTGCAGCATTACCTTGTCAGGAAGATAGAGTTTGTGTGATCACTAGAAAAAATGTTGTGAAAGTGTCTGAAGATTTTCTTAGAAGTGGAAGTCATTTTGTGGATGAATACGATACATAGGTTAAGTTGCTCCTTCAAGACATTGTGCACAATGCTTCATAGAGTAAACGGTGCTCAATGCTTCATAGAGTGGTATGTCATTCTATGTTATTGGATTATATACTATTACATATGTCATGATTTTATGATTTTATAGCTTGTTTAAATCTTCTATGAAATGGTTTTTTTAGTTTGAATTTGGCAACATAAATCTGTATAAAATCATTATTTTTTGTTATTTAAAATCCATTTTTGAATGCAGAAATGGATTCAGCATGGGGCACTCAAATTATACAGAAATAATCATTCAAATGTGAGGATCTAACAATTTCTTGTTGGATTTCAAGCAAATGTCCCTGAAAAATATGGCAGAAAAAGAATCATTTGGTAGAATGATTTAGACTACATCATTTAATATGGTCTGATTGTTACTAATAGTAAATAGCATGTGTTTTTTTTAGTCAAACAATTCCACGGAGGGGATCTCTTGTCTCACAAACAAGGGAGCCTCATACACATCATTTGTCCCACAAACAAAGAGTATCATACACCAATCTAATGTATGGCTTGGGAGTGGCTTTAAACTTAGATTATTATTATTATTATATGTTTACAAACAATTAATCAAAACCACCATGTATACAGTTCTTTTTCAGAAATATTGTCAACCTTGACTTTAAACTTAGATGATGATGTGATGTTTACAAACAATTAATCAAAACCATGTATTCGAGAAATATTCTCAACATTATGTTTAACTGTGAAAAGTTACATTTTCAAACATTTTTTTTTTTGGTATCCTTCTCTATAGACACACAATTAATCAAAAATTATTTTAAATGGTTTTGTTAAAAAAGATTTCTACATTTTTAGATGGCTTAGAATTCAATTAAATTTTAATAAATATAGTTAAATATGATTAAACATCAACTATATTTTAAATTTCTTACATATTTAATATATATAAATAAAAATATATAAATATTTTTACTCATTTGACACCAAATTTATATAACAATATGTATATTATTTTAATTTTTAATATACACTTAAATTTGAAATATATATGAAATAAATAAATTTATTATATATAAATAAACATAAACATAATAATTTTATGTAAATATAATTACAATACCCATATTTGGGTAAATTGAATTGACAATGGACTTCATTACAGTTTTTATAAAAAAAAAATGGTTTTTTAACCTTGCATTATAAACAAAAATGAAATGTTAATGCCTTTATTTTGGAATATGTGTAATATCTTGTATTATGGGTGAATCAAAAATGGAGTTCATTAGGGTTTTTTATAATAAAAAAAATGGTTTTTTAACATTGCATTATAAAAAAAAAAAAAATATTAATGTCATTTTGTTTTTGCATTTTTTTAGATTATGTGTGCAATATATTGTATTATGATTGTTAAGATTTCACAAATTTCATAGGAATTTTTGAGTTTTCTTTTTATGTATTTAGATATTTATAAAAGTCTTTTGTATGGCTTTCATTCATAGTTTGTGCATCATAGGTCACTTTTTTGAAGGGATGGATTTTTTAGTGATTTCTAAAGCATTTCCATTTTTTCATTCATCTTTTTATCATTTAACAAGGCTACCCAATCCTCATCTCTTTTAGTTTGTTGGAATTTCATCAAATATTCTTCGCCTGATTTCATATAACACATTTTTAGTGGTTTGTATATCCTTTGAAGTAGTCTTGCAACATACCATTGGACCAACTACTATGTATCTATTGTATTAGGTATCTGACTTAGCAGGTCTTTAAACCTTTTATCATAAGCTCTCACAAAATTCACTCAGTTTTTGCTTGATTTCTTTAAGTTTTTGGGTTTCCAAATGCTTGATGTCTTGGGTCATAAATAAGGATAGGGAATTGTTCTTAACTTCATCCTTGATTCTTTTCTAATTCTCA
>CBVK0100364789.1:0-12453 GCA_900067695.1 Picea abies
GGGTATTTTTCTGTCCATAACTTTTCGAATAAATAAAATATTACTTTTGCTCTCCTCAAAGTTGTTCCCCATGTCAAATATTGGTGGGAAACTTTCTATGAGAAAAAGGAAACAAATGAAACCTCATTATTTTCAGTCATGACCACTTGGGAATCCTTCAGGGATGATATTAAGGAACAATACCACCCTGTCGGAAGTTATGATGACCTCTATACCAAATGGACCACACTGTGGCAAGAAAGAGACCAAGCAGTGCCAGATTTCACAAATATCTTCCATACCTTGTGCACCAAGTTGGGTATCAAATATTTGGAGAAACATATGGTGCTCAAGTATCGTGGTGCTCTACATAGATACATCCAGACCAAAATGGAATTTTTGGACATCTCATCCTTGGGCACGGCCTACCAATATGTTGTCAAAATCGAGCAGAAGCTCAAACAAAAGACGTGGCAATTTGGGCCTGTGAACCCCTCACAAAAAAAGCCAAAAAAGGGTGGCCCCAACCCACCAAAAAAATGATAGAGAAAATATGGATAGTATCAAGACAACTAGTCCAAGTTGCAAGCAAAGAAGGACACTAGAAAGACAAAGAAAGATACCGGGAAGTGGTGCGACTTCCATAAGAGCCCTTGGCATAACACTGTTGACTGCTGCTCAAAGAAGTCGCTGGTGGCCGAAGTGAAAGCCTCTGAATCAGATGCAGATTATGATTTTGAGCCAAAACTAGAAAGGGGAAGATGGATCATTGACGTGGAATTCAGTGCCACCATTGCTACCACCAAGCTCTAGCCTGGTGAACCAGATGAGCCAGAAGAAGGAGAGCACCTCTTCCATTCACATATGTGGGTAGAAGTCACCTTGCTGCACTTCATCATTGATAGTGGTAGCTAGAAGAACATCATCTTAGCAGAGCTCATCAAGCATATGTCCCTACCAACAATGTCGCACCCACAACCATACACCATTGGATGGCTCCGCCAAGGAAGTGATCTCCGCATCAACCAACAGTGTTGACTGTCGTACAACATCAAGCCCTTCAAAGACAAGGTATTGTGTGATGTTTCTCCTCTCGAGGTTTGTGATGTTATTTTTGGCCAACCTTATTTATGGAAACGTCATGCATGTGGCGAACCAATATGGTTCATATCCAAAATATCCAAAACAAATGGAATAATACGAAAGAATCCATAAGGATCAAAATAATATATTGAGTAAATATGAGAGATGATAGAATATGAATGTATATAATGAGGGCCTCATATAAATACCTAGGTGAGTTCCTTTTCACTAAGAATAATGTCCTTTTGTTAAGACATGTCTTTTTATTATGACGTATTTTCATTATTAATTATTATGTCTTTCCATTATTAAGTATTATTTATTTTTATCTATTTATATATATTTATGTTTATTACACCAAGTTATTCTTTTAAGCAATGATTCCAACCTTAATCCTTTATGGATAGATGAGGACCTTGTTTTAAATAATAAAAAAATACAAAAGAAACTCTGAATACCTAACTGAGAATGTGTTTCGTACCAAGCTAGTTGATCTTTGTAGATCTCAAGACCTAATAATTTGTGATGGGCTGATGAAGTGGTTGAAATCCAACCAGATGACTTGTATTCATGGTCTGGGCAGTAGTGTCATGGATTATGTGATTTATAATATACTTGTTTATAGCAAAATAGTAAATTTTCACCTTTTAAATGAACATGAACCTAACTCTGATCATAGACCTTTAACCTTGACTCTAAACTTTTACATGCACAAAATCCCCATTGAAGAAAATTTTGATAATCAAAGGCACTTGCTTTTTGGAAATAAGTGAAGTTGATATTTTCTTAAAGGATTTAAATAGTGATTAAAATCTCCTATATTATAAGGATAACATCAAAGACCTCTACCATAATTTTACAACAACCCTTTCTACTTCATTAAAATGTTCTCTATTGAGGTGTTATGTAAAACAAAAAATAGAAAAACCAACGCTTGGCATCATAATGAGTGTTGGCACAAGGGAAAACCTAGGGTTCAATGCTCAAGAGCTCACCAACAAAACCCTATCCACTGGCCCTTTCAGAAACACCTGTGACGCAGATGAAGTCTCACCCAAGGTAGAGGTAGGGGTGGTTGCAGGACTCCAGTGTCTGCAACCTTAGCTGGGACACATATCTGTGATTACAACACCTTAACAGAGCACTTAGCAGTTATAGCTCACAGTATTCACTTCATAGAGAAAACCCTACTTACATAGCAGCACAGTATTCAACCAGATCTATCATATTCAAGCACTTAGCATAAACAAACAGATCAGATCTAGCATTCATTTCCATCACTAAGCACATTCACATAGGTTAGATCTAGCATTCATCCATATTATTAAGCACAAAGCATCTACAGATTTATCTATCACTCATATATATCAAAGACATTAAGCAAGTAAACACATAAACATATCAATACATCGCACAAAGCATAGAAACACAGGATATACGTGGTTCACCCCCATCCTGGGGCTACGTCCACCAACTCTTCTTCTTTATTATAGTCTTCTGTCAATCTTCTACATGCACAAAGCCACAAAATCCTACTCCGCATAGGACATGAGATCTACACATACTTCGATAGATCCTCCTTCCCCAAGCTAGGTCACAACACAAAGCCTTTACACAGTCTCTTACATCCACTTGCACTTAGACTTGCAAGTCTCATACATTATGCACAAAGCATGTACAACTATTACTTGCACTTAGCACTTAACATCACACACTTGAATTGATGTCTCCTTACATCGCCTATACATCTATTTATACATTACAAAATAGGCCTAGGCATGGGTAAACCCATGGGCCAACATCCCCATACCCATTACATAATCTCAAAACCCAAAAATCCCTAAAAAGGGGTCGATATCCTATGATCTCCACTTCGACTTGCACTCCGCCTTTGACAGCCTATTGAAGTCCCAAAATAGGTCAAACATGACCAAGGATCCTCGAAACTTGGTCAAGGACCAACATGCACCCAACACTCATCTATGACTCATCCCAAGTCACTCTGGTCTGGGTAGCTCTGCTTCAAAAGCCTCGAGCTTGGCTCGAGCTATTTTGACCTGTTGCTATGCCAAGGCTTCCTGCTCAATGAACTCTTAGATAACTTCTTCGTTGACAGGTCCCTCTAAGCGTTGTTCAGCTGGATTAACGACTTTCTTTAGTGTTTATCCTTCGCCTTCAATCTTTGTGAATAGTTGGCAAGCCTCGTCCTGTATTGGTTGGGGCCTCTGAGTCACTTCCATGACTTTTCTATGAATGGTGTGGACCTGTTGTTGAGCAGTGTGCTATTCTTGGGATCGCTTCATCCTCTCAACTGCTGACAAGAGCTTCAACTACACCTGTATTGTTTCTGGTTTCTTCTTTGCCTCTTGGAGTTGTGACTCCAGTGCCTTCAATTTAGGATCCTCAGTGAGTCTCTAATATGTCTGGGCACTATGATCACTTAGTTGTTTACATTCCATGGTGAATTCTTTGATCCTCTAAACTGCGCTGCGAGCAATGTCTTCTCTTTGATATTGCACATCCTGCAAAGTACTGGGAACTTTTCATAGCTTTAGATCTGTGATTCTTTGTTGAATCTGCTGGATAGATTCCATAAGATGTGCTACTTGCTACTCTATTGGTTCTTCTACTTTTTGTTCTAATCCTATCACAGAGAGAAGTGCTCTGCTAACTGCTTCTTTGAATCTGAGCTTCTCTGCGAGAAACTTCTCTTTCTCTTGTTGGATCTGTGCTTTCTCCTCTTCAAACTTTGTTTGGAGAGCATCCTTCTCCTGCTATGCAACTCAACATTGCTCTATGACTACTTCTTGTACTTTATTTAGGGCCTCTGTGGCTTGTTTTGTTTCTTCCTGTGCACGACGAACGCAAGCTTNGGTCGATGATTGTTTCTTCCTGTGCACGACGAACGCAAGCTTCGGTCGCATCATCTAGTCTGTGGAGTTCAGGGTAGGCTCATCTCCCAACTCTGGCTCTTCTAATGATGGGGTCACAGTCGAAACTGCGCGGTTGGAGTGAAGGGCATGTTGTACCCCTCTGAGTTCAACCTCAATTATTTCGTACATCGCCTCCTGCTTGGCTTCATGTTTCTGCAAGATGTCCTACAAGGCATCTGCTACAGCTGCGATGATGAAGTCGAAGTCATCGACTGTGAGCATAGTTTTCATCGTGGTTTTTCTAGCTCTTGACTTCTTCGGCAAGGTAGGTTTTATGGGGGAAACATTTATTTACTTCAAGGGATCAGCCTCATCAATAGGATCCCTAGGCGGTGTTACTTCGCCTTGATTTTGTTGATCTTATTTTCCATTAGTCTCTTCTCTATCTACTTCATCATCAGCTCCTCGTCCAGGTTATACTGAAGCAGTTTCATCTGATGCACTACTCAGTTTTTGTACTTCTTCAGTCTTCTTCCTTCTGTTGGTTCCAAGTGTGTCACATTCTTTTTGAGTGGCCTCCGAGTTGCCAAGTAGTTTTGGCTAAGACATTTCTTCAGGGTCAGCATGGATAAAGAGGTATGTTGACCAGTCCTTATTTATCTCTTCGAGGTCCTCCTTTGTGAGCTTATAGTATGACTAAAGCTCTTGTTTATGCTCATATGCATGCACAGTGATATAAATGAAGTGTCTATCTGCACGGAGCTTGATGAGAGGTCTAAAATGGTGTAGGGTGTTCAACCTCATGCAAGGGACAACCTCGATATCCCTCTTCAACTGGAGATAGTACATGTGGAATACTACATTTGACTGCCACTATTTTCCCATATTGCTCGAGTACCAGAGCATGGTGAACTTCGCAGCAAGTGGCTTGAACGACTCAATGTCCAAGAAGGTCACACCTTCTAGCTTCTCCCAAGTAGAAAATGCTATGAGGATCAGGAGTCTGCTAAAATGGAACTAGTAGCCCTGATCCTGAGCTTCGCGGCAATCCAATTCTAGCTGGTTGACTAGGTACTTCACCCAGTTCATTTGGAGTCCTTCTACACACTTTCTAGCGAGGTCAACAATGAACCTTGTAACCTGTGTAGGTCTGTTCTTTCTCACGAGCTTTCCTATGATCAACTGGTAGGCCAGGCACACTACGCCATTATGGATGGAAGCTACCTTGTAGCCTCGTGTCCCCTTTTCTACATCGTCATATGTGTCTTTGATCCTCTATGCCAATGCGCAATCTGTATCCTTCCCTAGGTAGAAGTCTTGTGGGTCAGGTCCCTTCATTATCAATCCGGTGATCCTATTGATCAGCGTCAAATCGACTGTGATGTGTATGTCTAGTTGTTGTCCCTTGGTTATGAAAGAAAGAAAAGATCAAGGAAGAAAAGGACAAATGTGAACTGCATGGAAGACACAGTGACTGTTACTGGGTTGAAGTGAGAAAAAGAGAAGAAAAGATGGAGCGAAGTAAAAGGAAGCAAGCCGTTGGATGAGGAGATCGAGGATGACAAATTAGCAAGGAGGAAGGATCATGGACAACTCAACAAGAGGAAAAATCTATCATTGGATGCTTTGGAGCACCACACGAGAAGGAAGGAAAGATAGGTTGGCGAAGCCCTGAAAACGTGGGTCAAGTTGACCTAGGGTTTTAGACACCTAGGGTTTTGGTATCTAGGATTTTGACACCTCGGTTTTGACCTAAGGATGTTGGTGAGATAATTGAATGCATAAATAAGAACCTACATAAGAGAAGAGGGAGGTTCTAGTTGTTGTTGTCTATGTTATGATTATTGTTGTGTAAAAGAGAAGTGCTAAGTGTGAGAGCCTTCTAGTATTGTGATATCTTTAGTTGGGTGCGAAGATCAACCTTGCAGCTAGGTGCACAGGGAGGGAAGATATAGAGAGGAGAAGAGAGAATATTTTCTAGATAAGAGCATATACAAGAACTATATGCTTCATCTTAATACATTATACAACACAGTTCTGTGGACGTATCCCTAAAGAGAGGGTGAACCACATATATCTTGTGTTGTGTGTGATTGATGCTCTGTTCTTTGTCATTTAATATGTTGCTATGATGATAATGTGTTAGATCTGAGATATAACTTGCACATTAGAATATAAGAGGTTAAAGAATATTATATTATTGTGTGTCTATCACATTGAACCCACTTTACATTCCTTCTAGTTATAGACACCTCTGTCCTGCAACCCCCACATAGTTGCTTCGGGTGAGACTGCATCTTCCTCGCAGGTGTTTCTGAAAGGGCCAGTAGCTAGGGCTTGTTGGTGTGCTCTTAGAGTTGAACCCTGGGTCTGCCTTTGTGCCAACAAATGGTTCCATTGTCGAGACATGAATATTCTTGAGGGAATGTCAAGGTGGTTCCCATCAAAATGTCAAGGTGGTTCCCATCAAAGACAGAAATTCAAAAGTGGATAGAGGATCAAGAAAAGGACTTCATTGAATCCCATAATAAGAACACTAAGCTTAGTACTGAGGATTGGTTGGAGAGATATATCTTTACTGATATACAGGATATTTTCTTTGGGGGAATCCATCAAGAACTATATGAATGGTTATCTAGGTTAGCAGATACCCAGTTTGAGATCAGATCTAGACCTCTTGTAGTTTGGACATCGGAGTTGATCAAGAGGGTCAAGAGAGTTGATAATGCTATGTCACGAGCAGTAGATCACTGGATTGATAGCACCATTGGAGGGTACATCACCAAGTTTGTTTTTGATGGAGTAGAGTCAAATAGCCAAGCTGAGAGATATTTCTTCAAGGGACCTAGAGGAAAAATTTTACATTTTCTGAAGTTGAGGACCAAGATGCTATTTCATGAGAAGAACATCTTGAAGATATAGTAGATTGGTCAGATTTGAAAAAGATAATGTTCAGGAATTCAGACAGCGACAACGACATAGAGTCTAGACATATGCATAGTACGAGAGTGTTCAGAGAAGTTCATCTTGTGAACTTATTCAAGAAGAACTATGTGGACGAGGGTTTCTACAATGGAGACAAGGAAGATCTAATGGACGAAGAGCATATAGAACCCACTGGGATAGAGGAAGGGAAAGATGAAGAACCTCATCGAGAAGATCCAGAAACTTCAGGAGCTGCACAAACCGCTGAAGTAAGTACTATTATCCCTCCTGTTGATTCAATAACATTAAGCAGTCAAAGTAATCCAAGCCACCAAAGCGTTCAAAGCACTGTCACTTGTAGTCCACCACATACTCAGTCAGGAACCCTAGGAAGATCTATGGAAGATGAGATGAGGATCCCTATATTTAGGGGAGATGGGTCTGAAGACCCTGATCAACACTAGTTCTTATGTGAAGTTGTATGGAATATTAAAAATGTCATCGACGAAGTTGTTAAAAGAAGCTAGTTTAATACTACCCTAAGGGATCGCACACTGAGCTGGTACATGAAGCTTATCCAAGGATTGGCACAACCTAAGCCACTGAATCATATCAAGAATGCATTGATTGTAGAGTTTAAGAAACCTAAATCATAATCATAATGTATTACATAGTTGAAAGAGATCAAGTAGAAGGTAGTCGAACCTGTTTGAGAATTTGATTAGAGATTTTAAGACCTTAACAGGCCGATTGACTTTTCAGATCCCAGATGAGAAGAAAAAAGAATGGTTCATTGCTTCTCTTTTACCACTCATTAGAGTTCCTATGATGCAACAGAAGATTGCTTCGTAGGTTGAGGTGTTGGAGATCGCCATGAAGCTAGAATCAACCCCTATGGGAGAATCCAGCTCAGGTATGAGTCAGATATTGAGTCAGCTAACTAGTTTGTCTCTACAGGTCGAAGATATGAAAAAAGACAAGGGAAAATATAAAAGAGAAGACATTTGGTTTTTCAGATGTAGATCAGAAGGCCATGACAAGGAACACTATCCCCTATTCCATGAATACTTGGCCTCTGGAGCTCTGAGCCCTTTGAAGCAAGTCTCCTTGCCCTGGTGTGAGGTATACAGAAATAAACATCGCCCTGGTGAGTGCTATTACATGAAAAAATATGTTCAGACACCCACAAATTTGTATTGCACATTCTGTAAGTCCATGGGACATGATGATAGGGATTGTAGGGCTTATGATCTCATGCATGAAAGGTCAAGAGACATATACAATAATCAAGGAGAATTACAACAGGAAGGAAACACTACACAGTATAACTCCCTTGGGAGAGGAAACTTCAATCCTCGTGGTGGATTCAGAGGAGGAGGAGGAGGAGGACGTATGGGTCGAAGCTGAGGATAGATAATCTATTATAACTGCACATAGCTGGGACACCTTTTAAGGGACTGTCAGAACCCTTGTACCACTTGCAACTATTGCAACTCCTTCGAACATGTTATCGAGGAATGTCTAACATTGTTGGCTAAGCTTTAGGAAAGACAAGGACCTCAACAAAATCTGCAAGAGAAACTTATATATGAAGAACCTCGCGTAGAAGACCCCAGAGTCATTGTTATCACTAGAGGAGGCATTGTTATAGGAGAAGATAGATTGACCTAAGGAAAGACTACAGAAGACTCAGGAATTAGGAAATCTGCAGAAAAGACCCAAACTTTTGATGCAAATAAAGAAAGACAAATATTTGAGGAGGCAAGAAAAGAGTTCAAAGAATATCAAGGTTCTTCATCAAATGCATGACCAGAATTAAGAGAATACAGAATGCCTCAAGCATTTGATCAGTCTTCTTCGCCAAAAGAAGGAAACGAGGTAAGCAAGCTCATGGAATATTTATATACTTTCATTAAGTTGATTCAGGATGAAATCGTTGTACAATAATTACAAAGTTTAATCAGACAATATGAGGTAGGAAAGGTAGACCCCTTACCGAATAGAGCAGTACACCAAATCGCTAAAAAGAGAAGGAAAAATAAGGAATTACACTTGAATGCTCAAATAAGAGAATAGATATAGACTATGTGGTCCTCGACTTAGGGTCGGAGGTCAATGTCATGACGAAGCAAACCTGGGCACTAATGGGAAAACCCAAGCTGATCTATTCCCCTATCAGGCTTAGGATGGATAATCAGCAAGTTGTAAGCCCCTTTGGTATACTGGAGCATGTCCATGTGGACATCGACAGATTAAGAACGTTTGCATATTGTGAGGTAATTGAGATAGTTGATGATAGTTGTCCTTACCTTGTGTTGTTAGGAATGATTGGGATTTCAATAATTCCACTGTGGTTGATTTAAAAAAAAGACCTGTGACATTTGAAAGATATGGCCTTAGGGTCATTGCACCTTTAGATCCAGATGAAGTTCAGTGATACACAGAACCTATCAGAGAACAAGACCGTGCATATGAACTAGAAAACATATACAAATTAATAGCCAAAAAAGAGGATTACATTAATCCTACGGCCAATGGAAACCTAAGATGGCGAAGTGACAGTGCATGTTCATCAAAATCAGAAGAAGCACTGGAGAACTGACAGAATAAAATGTACTAAGTATCTACAAAAAGATGTAATAGATTAACCAGAGAGGTTCGTTGGATTGGCACAATAGTAAGTAACCTACCCACCTTTGATGGTCTGAATGCTTTAGAAACCTTCTCGTTGGACTTTGAATAAAGTGTACCAATGTAAAAAATATTGTTGGCAATGGATGAGACCCTGAAATCAACCCCATCAAGATGGTGGGGGGAACACAAAAACAACATTAAAGAATAGGTACAATGTCATACCTTGATGACCGTACGATTCTCAGCACAAGTAGAAGGTTGCGAAGTTAGGTACACAAGTCGAAGCTGCCCAAAGGACCATGTGTGAAGTTGTGAAGCAGCCTAGAGTAACATTCCTCAAGAGTAGTGGGTGCACAAATTCATTAACACGTTGGACACAACCCCTATCAACTGGTACCTTCAAGAAGAGTTGCGCCTCATCACTATGGATTGGGAAGGTATGACTCAAAATTTTGTAACTACCTTCTTATTTGAAAGTCAATATCCTTCAATAGATCAAACATTACATATTGTAAGACAAAAAGTATTTGAGGAGGCATCTAGCCTCCATTTGGAGAAAGAAGAGGACGAATGGACTGCACCTCTCTAGAAATTGTAAGGTTGTTACAACATCAACGCTGACGAAAACGATGATCCAACAAAGGTGAACATCACAGAAACAGAAGGCCAAAGATATGTGGAAGGACCAGGAATTGATTTACCATTCATTAGACAACCAATAAAGATTAAAAAGGTCAATATTGGAACAGAATAGACACTGAATCTTGCAAACATTGGAGATTATTGGGATGTTGCCACCATTGACAAGATTACAGAGTTACTGCATGAATATCAGGATTTGTTTCCAACCAAGTTCACTGATATGAAGGGAATTAAAGGGCATATGGGAGAGATGAGGATCCCTTTGAAACCATATGCAAGACCAGTCAAACAGAGACCCTACAAAATGAACCCTAAATATAAGGAGAAAGTGAGGATTGAGCTCGACAGAATGCTAGAAGCAGGAATTATAGAACCTGTCAAAGAATCAGAATGGATTAGCCCTATGGGTGGTGAAAGAAAAGAATATAGGAGAGATAAGGATCTGTGTATATCTCAGGAAGCTGAATGATTCCTATTTTCATGACCCCTTCCCTACACCATTCACTAACGAAGTGTTAGATAATGTGGGAGGCCAGGAGGTATACTTTTTTACAGATAGATTCTCAGGATACCATCAGATCCAGATTGCCAAGAAAGATTTCCATAAGAACAAATTTGCAATAGAATGGGGATCCTACTAGTATACAGTGATTCCATTTGGATTAAATAATTCCCCAACCATCTTTTCCAGGGTGGTGTTCGAAGCATTCAAGGAGTTTCTGCATAAATTTCTAGAAGCATATTTTGATGATTGGACTGTTTTTAGTTTATTAAAAAATCATATTGAATGTCTAAGGCTAATGTTGGAAAAATGTAGGCAGTGTCAAATTGCCTTGAATCTAAAGAAATACATTTTCTTCTCACCATTTGGAGTGTTGTTAGGTCATATTGTATGCAAGTAGGGATTGTTGTTCGATCCATCTAAAATTTTTATTATAGTTGATCTACCCCCTCCTACTTCAGTCAAATAGTTGCACACTGCACTGGGACATACTGGATACTACAGGAAGTTCATTAAAGGATATGCCTAGATTACAACACCCATGGAGAATATTTTGAAGAAATACCACTAGTTTAGTTGGAATTAAGTGTGCCAGTAAAGCTTCGACACACTGAAATAGAAAATGGTTACTACGCCTATTATGGTTTTCCCAAATTGGAGAAAGGTGTTTCATGTGCATGTCGATGCGTCTTATATTGCTTTAGGAGTAGTGTTAGCACAACCTTGGGATAGAGATATTGACCACCCATTATCCTTTTCTAGCAGGAAGCTATCAACTGCTGAGATCAATTACACCACTAATGAGCGAGAGGGGTTAGCCATGGTGTATGTGCTGCAGAAATTTTTCCACTACTTGTTGGGAGGACACTTTAAAATGTTTACTGATCACTATGCACTAAAATACCTAGTCAACAAGCTAGTGTTGGAGGGGAGAATATGCAGATGTCTTCTTTTCTTTCAGGAATATGACTTTGAGATCATAATAAAACCAGGAAGAATGAACAAAGGTTCTTAGAGATGTCCTTTGGTGGCCTACCTTACACAGGGATGCTAAAGATTATTCCAGAGCCTGCTATGTATGCCAAAGAGTTGGGAAACCGTCCAGAAGAGACAAAATGCCATTAGCACCACAGTTGAACCTACAAGCATTTGAGAAATTGCCCATTGACTTCATTGGACCTATAAACCCACCAGGAAAGTGCACAGGAGCCAGGTACATAATTACTGCAACAGAGTACTTGACTATATGAGTTGAAGCAAGAGCAGTTAAGGACTGTAGTGAAACTACAACTACGCACTTCATATTTGATGACATCATAAACAGGTTTGGATGCCCAAAGATCCTTATGATTGATCAAGGCACACATTTTATAAATAAAGCAGTTGAATCCCTGACCGAGGAATTTACATTCCATCACCAGAAGAGCACGACTTACCATCCATAAGAAAATGGGACAGTAGAATCATTCAACAAGATCTTGGAGATAGCGTTGATGAAGATTTGCAGTGTGAACAGGGATGACTGGGATTAAAGAGTACCAACAATATTATGGGCTTATAGAACCACTTGCAAGAAGCTAGCAATGCATATCCCTTTTAAGTTGGTGTATGGTCTTGAAGCCATTGTCCCAATGGAATATTTTCTACCAAGCCTAAGAATTGCCACCTTCACAGATATGGATGACACTGGCATTGTTCAAGAAAGGATTGCACAGTTGGTCGAACTCAAAGAAGACAAATTTATGGTAGGATTCCATCATCAAGTATAGAAGGAAAGAGAGAAGGCCTATCATGACAGGCACATAAAGAAGAAGG
>CBVK0100364790.1:0-12453 GCA_900067695.1 Picea abies
GGGACTCGAGAAATCTGCGCATCCCTCACTTCATCTTTCCTGAAATGACCTTGTCCATGATTCGGATCTGGTGCCACGCACCTTGCTGGATCGGATGACTCCTGCTGATTTCAGATTTCGGCGGTTCGAATCTTTCATAAATAACTTCAACAACATTCCGAACTCTCGATTTCCACGACTATTATTCGTCGTCGATATCTGAACTTTGAAATGCAAATTCTTTCACCAAACTGAACTTGCTCGCTCACTTGATTTGAGTCCATACCAGATCGCTCTAAGTGTTGTGTTTGTGCTCACTGTCATGACCTATATAAATAATTACTTGGACGACTAGCCAAGGGCTTGGGAAAGAGAAGGATCAATGACAGAGGTAGAGAGGGCAGTGATGAAAGAGAAGGATCAATGACAGAGGTAGAGAGGGCAGTGATTGACCCAGAGAAAACAAAATCTTGGGGCTGAGACTTCTCATAAAGGATTACACAAAACAAAAGGTCGCTCAAACGATCGAGGATAAACACAGATCAAATTACAAGCAGAAAGGGGAAAAACTTAAGATTTGGTTGGCGAAAAGGAGAAAGGCAAGGCAAAATTATAGACTTAAGTAGAAACCACAAACCCTCAAGACTCTGACAATTTTATGTGATAACATTTGGCTCCATAAGGGATGGCATGCTCCCTACGAGCTACCAAGAAAAGTAGTTACAGTGCCTTAGTGTTGGGTTATGGAGTCTAGCTATTTAAAACAGAATAAACATAAAAATAGGAATGGTATTTACAATGGTGGTGTCTCGACTGTGGCTTCATACAAAAAACTTTTTTAGAAAGTGCCCATTAACAGGGCCACCAAAAACTTCATCACCCTCCAAATTTTGCAACCTATAAGTATTATTAGGGAATATCTCAGATATTCTGAAGGGGCTGATCCACAAAGCATCAAATTTGCCATGCTTGCCTTTGTGCTGCTTGGGTGCATCCCATTTTAGCACTATATCTACCAGCTAGAAATCTTCCTTTCTTACTTTCTTATCAAAAGCCTGCTTGATCTTCTGTTGATGTTCATGTGCTTTGACCAATATCTGCTCCCTAGTCTGTTTCACTTCTACTAACTGTTGAATTATTTTGATAATATCATCAGGATCCCCTTGGTAGTCTTGGAAGAATTTTGCCACTGGCAAGGCAAGCCGAGAAGGACAGATGGCTTCGACTCCGTATACAAGCTGGAAAGGAGAGACACCAAGAGATCTCTTTGTTGTCACTTTGTCGACCCATGGAGAAAATTTGAGCTTTGAATCCCATGCTTTCTTGTTATCCTCTAGCAGTCTTTTGATAATTTTTATAAGGCTCTTGTTAGAGGACTCTGATAATCCATTTCCTTGGGGGTAGTAAGGAGTTGAGTGAATCAATGAAATCCCAAACTGCTCACTGAATTGAATCAATGGTTCGGCCCTAAATGATGCAACATTATCAGTGACAATTCTTTTCGGACAACCAAACCTTTCTATAATATCCTCAAGAAAACCAATGATTACTTTGTGAGAAGTGCTCCTTGTGGGGATAACCTCTATCCACTTGGTAAAGTAATATGTGGCAGTCAAGATCCACCTATGCGCACCACTAGAAACCAGATGGATTTCCCCGATAAAATCTAGGCCCCACTTCTGAAAAGGTCCTGAAGCCACCACAGGTTTCAAAGGCAAGGATTTGAGTTGTTTCTTTCCTAAGAATTTCTGACACTTGCACAAGCCCTAATTTCAGCACACACATCAGTGAATAGGCTAGGCTAGAAATAGCCAGCTCTAATAATCTTGTAGGTTGTAGTTTTCCAGAAGTGATGTCCCCCACACAAGCTATCATGAAAGTCAAACATGATTTTTTGGGCTTCTTGTGGGTCTAAACATATCAATAGCATCCCTAGAGGATCTTTTCAATATAAAACTTGATCGATGAGGCAATATTTAATTGATCTGAGCTTTAAAGCTCTTATCTTGCTTTTTTCCACGCCATCAGGAGGCTGCAACTTTTGTAGAAAGAAAATGATGTCCCTGTACCAGGCACATTCTGCCAATGGAGGGTAGGCTTGAGAACTCGTATCAGACAATTCACCCTGTTGTTTCTTTAAGCAAGCATCGATGAAATTTACCCCCAAGGCTTTGCAATTAGATTCAACTAGAAAGCAAGCTAAACCTTGGCTTTTAACCAATTTGGTGGGTCTTATCTCCAAGTCAAATTTAATGATTTTAGCAATCCATTTGCTCCTTCTCCTGTCCATGTCGGGCTGAATGAGGATCTCCTTCACAGAAGCTACAGGGACATATGAAATGACCTTTGAATGCCAAAAATAGACCCTGAAGGATTTGATATTCTTAACCATGGAATAGGCCTATTTTTCCATGATGTCATATTTCAGCTTTGTATCTCTCAATGCGCCGATGAAAAAGGCAATGGGCTACTCGAACCCTTCGTCATTCTTTTGCAACAAAACG
Organism: Picea abies; assembly: GCA_900067695.1. Taxonomy (NCBI): domain Eukaryota; kingdom Viridiplantae; phylum Streptophyta; class Pinopsida; order Pinales; family Pinaceae; genus Picea; species Picea abies. Next base: position 2,484 of record CBVK0100364790.1, read on the forward strand.
ACTGCCACAGTGTCGAATGAAGCAAAGGAGAAAATAAATAAATCTTTGGAATAATTAGGACTTATGAGCACATGTGCTTCAATCACAACCTTCTTTATTTGATCGAATGAACCATGCGATTCAACAATCCATTTGATCTCATTTCCTTTCTTCAACATGATTGTAATGTCCTTCACTAGTTCAACAAAATTAGAAAGAAACCTTCTCAGAAAATTAATCTTCACGAAGAAAGACTAAATTTATTTCTTGGATCTAGGGGGCGCTAAGGTTTGGATGACTTCCACCTTGCTGGGATCAATGTTTACTCCCTCATCTGATACTATGTTCTTGGATCATAGCAAACAATGACTTCTTGGGATTTAGGGAGAGACCAAATTTTCTGCATTTTTGGAATACCTTTCTCAGACGATGAAAATGTTCCTTATCTTTCCTGGAGAAAACTGTAATGTCATCCAGATAAATGACTACAAATTTATCCTTTTCCCCAACAAAAGCGATGTACATAGCACGTTGGAAAGTTGCTCCTGCATTCATCAATCTAAAGGGCATCTTGGCATACATGAATGTACCCCATGGAGTGGTGAAAGATGTCTTCTCTTTGTCCTCAGGTAAGACAGAAATCTGCTTGTAGCTAGAAATCTGTCAATCATGGACATCCTCGATGCACCTGTCATCCTCTGCATTATGTGATCCATTTTCGGCAATGGGTAATTATACTTCTTGGAGATTATGTTTAGGTTCCTGAAATCAGCACAAAGTCTGATTTATCCAATGTTCTTTCTCACTGGGACCAAGTTGGTCACCCATTCATAATACCTCAAAGGAACGATAATATGGGCATCCAAAATCTTCTTTACCTCTTTCTCCATGATAGGCAACATCATAGGGTTGATTTGTCTCAGTTTCTACCTAAATGACTTGGCCTGTTCCTTTAGTGGGATCTTATTCTCAATAATGCTTGTGTCATATGTTATCAGATCCTCATAAGTCTAGGAAAACACATCAACAAACTCCTTTAACAACTCAACATATTCAACCCTTTGTTCTCTTGACAGACTGCTTGAAAATTTGACAAACTTTGGGTCCTTCTCTATACCAATATTACACTTGGATACATCAACATCATGAGTTGATCCTTTAAACTTTACTGCCACATCACTCACATCGAACTGTCTTTCTAAAGGAACTAGTCCCTTTGGAATGTGGTTACTAGGCAGCTGAACAATATGGTGATTAGCAATTTTATTTAAAAATACATCAGCGTGAGGGTTACTTTTCTCCTCTCTTGGAATAAATGAAATGTTGAAAGCTAAGAAGAAATTGTCTATTAGGTGCCACACCTCATTTCTATAGGTCTTTAACCTCAGGTGCTTAGATTGATAAATATTTTTGACCTGATGAACAATTAGTTCTTCATCCCCAAATATTTCTAGCTCTTTAATCCCCATGTCTTTAACATCCCTTAAACCCAAAACAAGATCCTCATACTCTGCCACATTGTTGGTAGTTTCAAATTCTAGTTTATGGGACAAAGGTATGTCTTCTTGACAAGGTGAAAGAAGGACCACTCCAACACCACCACCTTCCTTAGAAGAGGCTCCATCAAATAACATATTCCAAACAAAGGTAGTTGGGGAAGGGATTTCACAAAAAGTAATGGATTGTTTTCTGATTCCAAGAGGAGTTTCAGGAGCATCAGTGATCTGCAATATGTTGGATCCCAAATCAGTGTCAAAAGAAAAAATAGGATGATTGGTGAGGTTTTCTTTATCACTGATGATGTATGTGATTTTTTCTTCTCTGTAAAGTCTCCTTTGTTCACCCTTGAACACATGAATGGTGGTGTATGAAAGGTCCATCTGCAAGGATCCCCATAGTCTCTTTATCCAATATCTAGATAGGAGCATCCCAAACTTAGGGGGAAAATCATCCACTACGATATCCATGACTATGCTCTTCATTGGCAATTGGAACAGAGACATAATATTGTGATATTCCCCTGAATCCATCAAGAAGTTATGCAACACCTTATCATGGATGTTCAATGAAGTGTAGAAGGGAGGGGAGGAATCATCTGTATCTTCTACCAAAGGTCCTAATATGACATCTGGGTTTTCATCTTGCAAATTGACTAAGTCTATGGAATGAGACATAGGTTCAAACTATAATAGTTTAAAGAGGCTCCTTTTGAAATATTCAAGCTTGACCAGTTCAAAAAGGGGTACAGGGATTCTAACCTTTTGAATTTCATGGTCAAAATTGAAAAAGGGAGGGGGCTTAAAAAATTCCTTCACTTCCAGGATGAGAGCTTTGACCATTGGTGGGGGTTTTTGTACCTCCTTTTCTTTGCTACTATCTACCACATTGTTAGCAGGCTTCTCTGCTCTGGTAGGCTGATTAGGAACATCAAGATTTCCTTCTTTCTTCTTGGACTTGAGGCTATATTTGTTTGGGTTGCTGCTGGTCCTTTCCCCTTTGCTCAACTCATTTAATTGACTATCCATGAGAGACTCTTCATATGCATCTTGAGTTAAATGAGGAAATGAGGAGGTGTCCCCAAGATAATGAATTTAAGGGTCAAGCTCTTCTTCCTCTCCTTCTTCATCAGTAACAAGGTTATTTTGGAGAGGAGATTGAATTTTCTTCCTTCTTCATCAGTAACAAGGTTATTTTGGAGAGGAGATTGAATTTTCTGATCTTCTCTATTTTTACTGAATTTCATCAGTAAAAAATCAGGGTTGAAAGCACTAACATAATTCATTTTGGTGGAGTTTTTGGTAGGTTTAACTTTAGCAGGAATATTTTTATACATCTTCTTAAATCTCTTCGAGAAGTCTGAAACATATTCCCCCTCTTCTCTCTTAAGTGCCCCAAATAATGTAATATAATAAAGGAGATATTTTTTGTTCCCCCAATGCCTTAATAATGAATCATCCAGAGAAGTAATCCCGTCAACAGATCCAGGAGGTAAGTCCTTAAACCAATCCCTAGCATCACCATCAAGTCTCTGTATAAAAAATCTCATCCAAGTCCTTAAACCAATCCCTAAATCTCTACAAATCTATAAAAGAATGAAAGGTGTTCTTCTGCAGTCACGTCTCCCTCCCCGATGAACTGGGGAATGTATTTAAGGTAGTCTATGGCTGGGAGAGCATTCATAGGATGAGGTAAAACCAGAGGAGCATATCTATCAGCCAATATCTCATCCATCCTATTCCTAGGAGGATTAACACCCGCCATTTGGATGAGAACTGGAGGAGAACTAGGAGGATATGGAGTTCAGACATGGGAGATGGGAGGTGTGCTCCTGGGAACAAAGGTAAACAACTGATGATATAGAGAAAAGGCCTTAGGGCTCGAGGGAACAAAGTTTTCCATCTCTGTAAAAGAAGTAACTTTAACAGGAGGAGGAGTGGTGAAACTGGGAGAGGGGTAATCAACAGAAAAACTCCTAAAATTTAAACTTCTAGGAGCTCCAATAGATGGTGTAATAGGAAATTGAGAAACAACTACTAGAGTTGCGATAGGAGAATAATGAAAGTTACCAGAATCACCTGGTTTAGCGATAGAAGTACCCTCCTGAAGGGTCTTTTGTCTTCTGATAATTTTCTCTGGATCAACTTCAGGTGTCACTAAAGGCAGCTGTGGAGTAGACCTCGTGTGTCTGCCTCTGGAAGCCACAACTGAAACCGTGGAGTCATAATAGTGGAGTTGCCAGGTGCACAATTGCAATCTTCAATGTTTTGAGTTCTGATGCACCTTTAGAACCAATAAGATTTGTCTTTCAATACCAGGGAAAATCTTCAATTCATCCATGAAAACGACGCGAGAAATGTTAGCACCAAAATTCAGCTCAGGATTGTGGCATAGGTAAGCCCAATACCCATCAGTTTATATGTTACGGTTAATGAATTTAAAGAGGTTAAACGGGGTAGAATTGAGAGCATATCGTCTTAACTCAGAAAGATGGGGCAATATGCACAAGCAAATGAGGTCTTGATTAACTTCATCCAGTAAGTTGTAGTAAGGGTGAGTAGGAGGAAAAAATTGAGAAGAATATGTAAAGGTCTACTCTGGACATCAAGCCTTTCAGCAGCCTAAGGAGAAAAAACTATGAAACCAAGATCCACTTGAATTCGAAGTTTCAGAAAACTGAAAACGCTATAACTACACTGCAATCAAATATTCATTACAATACATTCACCAGAATCCATGTGAATCCTTCGATCATGAACATTCAGTATACGACGCAAGTAATATGGAAATAGAAGCTGGATTCCGTTAAACAAGAAATCTCATATCAAGTTACACAACCAAAGATCTAGAGCTTCATTAAAACATTACAAGACGAGAGTTTATCTCTACCAACGACCTTAACAAAATATCAAAACTGAGTATTTATACTCAAAAAAAATTTCCATCACCAGTAGTGTGACCTGGCTACTGCAATCAAAGATTTGTGTCCGTGTTTCTTCTGCCAGTCTACACCTACATTCTTCTATCAGACATGATCTCATACCAATATGGGCTTTGCAGGAGATATCGTTGACAGGGGAAATTTGGGCTGACAGTCTACCTCCATGAATATCTTTTCCATGCTTTCCATTTATGGGGTGAAAAGAGGTTTCAACCACCTTCCCCATTTCCATTAACTACTTTCATCGAGATCGAGATGAAACCTGACACCCATGAATTCTCCAGGAGATGTTCATGACATCCTTCAAGTCAATCCCGATGCCTTGAGATCACGCAGAGCTTCCCCTGTGAAAATACAAGCACCCTTGTCTTCTGGAGTGGCTCCTCTCCATTGCTTCATGTGAACTTGGGTCATGACCTGGGGCTTCTTTTCGTGAAATTTTGGGACTTTGCATTTCGAGAATCTTCACTCCACTTGATCGTGAAATTTTGGGACTTTGCATTTCGAGAATCTTCACTCCACTTGATTTCAAAGATCTCGATACTTGAACTTGCAAAATGGCCCATCCATATCGATGGTTGGACCCACTTCAAATTTGACAGCCACGATCATCTCCCCAAATAACCTTAGTCTCCAGCTACCCAATAGGTGCATGCCCTTCTTTATAGCCCCACTTTGCATATGAATGTGGGTTGTGACCACGGGCCCAATTCCTAGGTGCTTCGCGATTTCACGTTTCGCGTATTTCTGTTGTGCTCCATCCTCAAACCTTCAAGTCACGAAATCACGATATCTCAGATCAGGTGCCATTCTGTTGTGCTCCATCCTNAAACCTTCAAGTCACGAAATCACGATATCTCAGATCAGGTGCCACGCATCCCTGCTGGATCGAACAGACCATATGAATATCGACATTTTGGGACCTCAACATTTTGGGACTCGAGAAATCTGTGCACTCCTTACTTCGTTTTTCCCGAAATGACTTTATCCATGGTTCAGATCTGGTTCCACGTGTCCTGCTGGATCAGACAGCTCCTACTGATTTCGAGCTTCGAGGATTTAGATATTTTACAAATAACTTTAACAACGCTTTGAACTCCCAATTCCCGCGCTTATAATTTGTCTTTGATCTCTGAACTTCGAAATGAAATTTCCTTTGTCAAACTGAACTTACTTTCTCACTTGATTCAAGTCCATATTAGACCGCTCTAACTGTTGCACTTGTGCTTATGGTTGTGACCTATGTAAACAAATACTTGGATGATTGGTTGAGGGATAGGGAAAGAAAAAGGATCGGTGACAGAAGTGGAGAGGGAAGTGATCAACCTTAGAATAAAATAGAAAATCTTAGGGTCGAGACTTCTTAGGTAAGACAATCAAGGAAAAATAGGTCACCCAAATGGATGACTTCTTAGGTAAGACAATCAAGGAAAAATAGGTCACCCAAATGGATGAAAGCGAACAGAAGAGAAACTTCAAGCCGAAAAGAAAAAACTTAAGCTAGGGCCTGTGCAAAGGAGAGAGATAGGGCAAAATTATAAAACTGGGTAGAAACCACAAACCCACAAGACCTTGACAAGTTTATGTGATAACACCATCAGGAAGGAAGAAGGAAAGTGTTCAAAGGAGAACAATAGGGAAATGGAAAAAACTCAAGAAGAAAATTATAGAAGAGCTACACCACCTATAATATCCAAAACACAGAATCAACAACTAGCAATTGAGAGAACTCAAGAAGAAGATTACAGAAGAGTTGAACCACTTAGAAGATCCCCACACTCAGGTATCAAACAATGCTTCTTGGTTTATTTTATTCCTGTAACAATTTTTGGCATGAGGCTATAAATTATAGAGCCTATTGTAATAACTAAAGAAACTATGAAGGCTACTTGAGAAATAATTATCTCAGAAATCCTCATGAAGCATACAACAAAAACTATAACAATTTTGGCTCATTAAATAATGAAGTAGAATGCTACAAATGCAACAATTTTGGACACATGGCTAAAGATTACAAATTGATTATTCTTCCAAAGGAACCAAAGAAGAATTTCCAAAATCTTGTAAAAGAATCATCAAGAATATGGAAAAGGAAGCAATATAATATGAATATCAAAGAATTTGTGATTTCTCTACAAGCCCCCGAAAAAGAGTGAATGGTATATTGATAATGGTTGTTAAAAGCAAATTATAGGGGACAAGGACATATTTTTAACTCTAAGGAAAGAAAATGACATATCAGTTTCATTTGGAAATTATAATTCATCCAATATTATTGGAAAGGGCACAGTCAAGCTTGGAAGCAAATATGCCAGGGCAGAAAATGTTCTACTTGTCGAAAATATGAAGCATAATCTTCTAAGTGTGAGTCAAATGTGTGACCAGGGACACACACACTTCTATTCAACTCAAAAAAAATTGAAATAAGGAAAGAAGGATTAGATAGATTGGTGGCCACAACAGTAAGAAATCCAAACAACATATACATTTTAAATGAGATCGAAAAAGAAAGATGTTGCTTCAGAAGGGAATATGAAATTTGTCTTTCGCATAGAAGAATGGGCCATATGAACTTTGGAAATATTGTGAAAATCAACAAAAAGGAAGAAGTAAGAAAAATTACTGAAATATCAAAACCAACAAGTACTATGTGCAAGTATTGTTAGCATGGAAAAAAACAGGAGCTGAATTCATGACAAAGGAATACTCTACAACAAAACCATTGGAGATTGTACACACCGATCTATGGGGACCGATGAGAACAAAAGGGTTGAATGGTGAAACATACTTCATGCTACATATTGATGATTACACAAGAATGACATGAGTCTACTTCCTTAAGAAAAATTCAAAAGCATTTGAATGTTTCAGGATATTTAAATAGATGGTTGAAAACAAGACTGATTTGAAAATCAAGTGCTTGAGATCAAACAATGGAGGCGAGTTCACATCAAAATAATTCAACAATTTATGTGAAGTACATGGAATAAAAAGACAATTCTCAGTATCTTTGACACCTCAACAAAATGGAGTCGTTGAAAGGAAGAACATAACTGTACAAGAAATGGCTAGAATCATGTTGAAAGATTCCAATTTGGGTACAAAAAACACATATAGTCATTCACATCTTGAATAGAGGAATTCTTATAATTAACAATGACAAGACTCCTTATGAACCATGGAAAGGAAGATCGAAAAACGCCAAGAATTTTAGAGTGTTTGGAAGCAAATATTACATAAAAAGAGAAGACAATAATATTGGAAAATTTGATTCTTGGGTTGATGAATGCATACTGGGTCATTACTCAAGAAAAATCAAGGCATAAAAATGCTACAATCTAAGACTCAATAAAATAGTGGAAAGCATCAATGTAAATATTGATGAAGCAAATGTGTTGAAGACTAGAGAAGGAAAAAAAATAAAAAAGGCGGGAAGTAGAAGAAGAACTAAAGGAGGAAGAAGTAGAGGAAGAAGTAGAAGAACCTGAAGAGAAGCAACCAGAGGCAGAGAAAAAAGAAACAAAAGAAAATCGACAGGATTTACAGACACCTGCTAAAACACCTAACCATCAGGTTCAAAAGAATCATCCACTATAACAAATTATTGGAGATAAAAATACATGAATAGAAACCAGAGGAAGCAAATGAGAACATACACAAAAACAAATTCATCTATCATTATTGTACACTGTTGAACCAAGAAACTTTGATGAATCCAACAATGATGAACATTGGATCAAGGCCATGGAAGAAGAACTGAATCAAATAAATGATGAACATTGGATCAAGGCCATGGAAGAAGAACTGAATCAAATAGGGAAGAATGAGACATGGGAACTGGTTCCAAGATCTAAGGATAAAAATGTGATTGGTAAAAAATGGGTGTTCAGAAATAAAATAAATGAAGATGGATAGATAACTAGACTCAAGGAAAGAATAGTATGCAACGAATATGCTCAAATTGAAGGAGTAGATTTTGAAGAAATTTTTTCTCATGTTTCCAGAATGGAAGAAATAAAAATGATCTTGGCCTATGCATGTTCCAAAATGATCAGAGTATACCAGATGGATGTAAAATCAACACTTCTAAATGGAGAATTAGAAGAAGAGGTCTACATAGATAAAATCAACACTTCTAAATGGAGAATTAGAAGAAGAGGTCTACATAGAATAGCTAGAAGGGTTCCTAATGTCATAAAAGGAAGATTATGTTTGCATATTGAAGAAAGCTCTGTATGGACTTAAGCAAGCCCCTAAAGCTTGATATTCAATATTGGACAAGTACTTCCAACAACAAGGATTCAGAAAGGGAAGTGCATATAGTAATCTATACACAAAATTGGATCGAGAAAATATACTTATAATTGAAGTATATGTGGACGATATCATCTTTGGAAGCTATTATGACATGCTAAGTACAAATTTTTCCAAAGACATCCAGAGTGAGTTTGAAATGTCCCTACTTGGTGAGTTGACTTTATTTTTGGGACTCCAGATATCTCATCTAGATGAAGGTATTTTCATTTCCCAAACTAAGTACATCAAAGAAATGTTGAAGAAGTTCAAAATGGAATATTGCAAAACTATAAGTACTTCTATGGTGACTAGTTGGAAGTTGAGTAGAGATGAAGAATTTAAGGAAGCAAATCAATGATTATAGATCGATGATTGACAACCTACTCTATGTGACCTCCTTAATACTGGATGTGATGCAAGTAGTTGGACAGGTTGTAATATTTCAAGCAACACCAAAGAAAACTCATGTTATGGTAGTAAAGAGGATCTTCAAATATCTCAAAGGAACAACATAATTTGGATGCCGGTATCCAAAAGGGAATGAGTTGACTATGGAAACCTACATAGATGCAGATTGGGCATGAAGCATTGAGGATAGAAGAAGTACTAGTGGAACAACCTTTTAATTATGTGATTGTTTTGTGTCCTAGCTAAGTAAGAAGAAATCCTCAGTATCCTTTTCTACGAAATAAGAATAATATATTGCAAAAACAACATGTTGTACTCAGGTCCTCTAGATGAAGAAAACCCTGCAAGACATACAAGTAAAATATGATGAGCCTATTTCAATTTTCTGTGACAACACGAGTGCTATAAGTATCTCCAAATATCCAGTGATGCATTCCAACACTAAGTATATTCCTATCAAGTTCCACTTTCTATGGGAACAAGTCACATAAAATAATATCAAGTTGGAGTACATTGGGACAAAAGAACATATTTCATATATCTTCACCAAACCTCTCCTAAGGGATACCTTTAAGTATCTTTTACAGAAGTTGGGAGTAGTTCCTACCTCACCTTGATATACACAACATCTTGCAAAGAAGATAGGGGGAGAGAAATCATCAAGGGGAGTTATCCTTTTCCATTGATGTCGAAGGGGAAGAGAAAGATCGGAAGTATGAAAACAGGGGGAGTGAAGCATGAAGAGAGGGGAAACAATGATCACATAGGAGTATGAGTGTTTCCATCAATTCCAAAGGGAGATATTGTTGGAAAATTGGTTGTCATTGATGTCAACCCTAGAAGAAGTCC
>CBVK0100364791.1:0-12283 GCA_900067695.1 Picea abies
CCCCTCTCAGTATCAACAACTACTCTACTGCAACCTGTTTCTATTGAAGAACCTTTTGAACAATGGGGTCTGGACATCATCGATGAGATTAATCCACACTCCTCCAAGAAACACATGTATATTCTGACCGCTATTGATTATTTTACACGATGGATTGAAGCAATACCACTAGTAAATGTAAATGAAGAGGTAGTGATTGGATTTCTTTAACAAAACATCATCACAAAGTTCAAATTTCATAACTCTCTAGTTTTAGATAATGCAAATTATTTTTCATCCTTAAAATTATCTGAGTTTACATTAGAGAAAGGGATAATTTTGAAGTAATCTGCCAATTATTACCCTTAGGGAAATGGCTTAGCAACATCCATGAACAAGAACATAATTCGCATCCTCAAATGAAATGGTTGATCACCTAATAAATGGGCACAATGCCCTATCAAATTCCCTCTGGGATGATCATGTCACTCCTAAGGACGCCATAGGAAATTATCCATATTTCCTCATTTGCGGGAAGGAAGCTGTCTTACCCTCATAAATTTATCTTCCTTCTCTGCAACTAACTCAACAATACAAAGGAAGAGAGTGCCTCGTCATTCAATGATGCATCAATACCTTGCTAATTTTAGAAGAGAGTCACACTAAATCCAAAAGCAAGTTTAAATCTCATCAACAGACTGTGAAATTCTAGTTTGATAAGAAATCTGTTGGTGAAAAATAATTCTAAGTTGGGGAGTTATTCCTCAAATGGGACAAGCCACACAAAGATAAAGGGAAACATTCAAAATTTGAGACACTTTGGCTTGGCCCTTATGCCATCAAAGAAAAAATTGGCCAAGGAACCTTTCAGTTACAAAACCTCTAGGGGGAAGTTGATTCCCTCCCTGTTAATGGCCAAATCCTCAAAGATTACATCAGCTATCCATTGCAGTTGCTTTCACTTATACATAAATAAATTTGTATTTTTTGGTTTTGCCGCATTTTTTGTCTTTTCTTTTGTTTCCTAATTGTTTCCCAATATGTTTTGACTAGATTTGGTTTTTGATCCTTATTGAGAGATTCTATCCCAATTTTGAGTTCCTTGTAACTTAGTCTCAGTCATATGCTTAAATCGTAGCATACTTGGTGTAGATATCCTAACATATATGATATGGTGTTCAACCCACATATCCTCCCAAACATATAAACCTTATTGATCAATATCACAAGTCAGATCTAGTGGAGGAACATAACTCATCAATACAAAAAGACAATGGAGTGGAATAAAGAGACAAGGACTCGACTTAACAATATATTGCTACATTATATGAGATAAAATGAAGACGATTTAGGAGAGATGTCCACAATATACTAGAATTTGTAACTCAAGAATTTTTCTCATCTATAATCAAGTTAGCAGATCTCACTATCACATGTGCCATCCCTAGTGCCTTTAAAATTTAACAAGAATCCCCCCATCCACCTCTCTCTCTAAGAAAAAGAGAATAAAATATTAAAAAAGTTAAGGCTTGGGGAAAGGATTTCCAGATCACATGGTACATGCAAGTATCTCTGCCGGGGCTATGGAATATCGTTGGTAGCGGAGCAAGGTTTGTGACATCGGGGTGACTCTGTCAGGGCTATGGAAGCTTGCTGGTAGTAGAGAAACACCAAAGAAATGCACTATGAATTGTATTCTCAACATTATTGATGTTTCATTTGTAGTATACTACCTACACCTCCCCCTTATAGTCATTTATCATATGAATAAGAACCAATTCAAAAGAAATCTGGTCATGGGAAGAGTCTCGCCCCTCTTTGAGTCATATCATTTCTTTCAAAATCCAAGCTATCTAACCTATATTTTCTCTCTTATGATTTTGCATGAAGAGGGAATCCTTCATAAAATATGTGTGGACATCATCTTATAGAAATTCAAGGCTTCGCCCAATGTGTCACCATTTTTTGTGACAGACACTACAACCCTCCATTTTCCTTCTTCATTTTTGATTCTACATAGCTTTTGAAAAATGGAGCCCCTCTTTTTATGATTAAGTGGAATTTTATTTGGTCTCTCTCTCTCTACCTTAATATCCTCAGAGAAATCTTGTCCACCTTAGAAAATCATGTTAAAAAAGGAATTGCTTGAGAATTTTTTTTTTAAGCTAAGTAGAGGAAATCGACAAAGTTAATATTAAATCCTCCGATGAGAATCAGAGGAGTTACTTCTAACTCCTCCAATTCACATCGGAGGAATTTCTCCTTTCCTCACTGATTTACCTTACCCATCACATGAGTTAACAATAACTCCTCTGATGTGAATCAATGGAATTAGTTATAACTCCTCCAATTGACATTGGAGGAGTTTCCCTCATGATCTCCGATGACATCAAAAGACTTGAAAAAAAATTCCTCCGATGAACATTGGAGGACTTTCCACTAAGCTCTTCGATGTTCATCAGAGAACTTGTTCACAATTCCTCGATCTCAACCACTTCACCGACCGTGCATTTAATGAAAGAGTTATTTTGGTCTATATAAATGAATGCCAATTGATTTCTATTATCTTGCTGAAGGAGATGAGCTGAAGATATTTCTATAGTGCGCATCGAGTCATTCTTGTTCAGACCCACAACTAGTCAACACCCTCCACTTAGCGCCAGATTTCCAAGTAAGTGCATCTTTGCATTTTTATTTTTCTAGGGCTAGGTTTAGAGTTTGTTCTTTAGTTTTCTCCTTGCATTCCATCTCTTAAATAACATCCATCCTTTCCCTTAGTATCCCCCACAATTATGATCATATTTTCACCCAGATTTGTATTCATAAGCAATTTCCATACACTATATTCTTGAATCTTGAGGACGCCTTTTGATAGGGTCTCCATTAGAACCTGAACTTGAACTCATGCCTAGCAAAAAAATGCTAAGAAAAATCCTCACCCTTTCCCTATGAAACCCTTGGGGTTTTTTCGATCGAGAGTGTTGTAGTTAACCCCTCTGACCACATCAAAGGAGTTCTTATTAACTCCTTCGATGTGATCAGAGGAGTCACAAACAATATCTTCTCATTGTTCAATCACTCAAAACCTTTAACAATAACTCCCCTGATCATACAAGAGGAGTTCCTGTTAAATCCTCCGTTATAATAAGATAAGTTACAATTAACTTCGCCAATCCACATAAGGTTTTAGGAGCTCAAACACAAAATATTTTGATGGGTTATTAGAACAGTTAGAGATAGCTACTTCGATGCATGTCAGAGGATTTGTTATTAATATTTCTGATCATAGTATTTTCAAGCAACTTCTCAAATGTATCAGAGCACTTAATACAATTTTGGACCTCCGATTTTTCCTTTCAAAGCTTAATTTTCACCATTTCCTTCCTAATTTTTTACAAATTGGCTCAAGCATGCCTCCCATCACTTAGACATATTCAGAGGATGATTATTTGTCCAACACTAGTCCCAATGGTTCCTCTCGTATTTCAAATTCTTTAGTTTCATTAGATTACTTGTTATATGGACTAAAATCATCCCTTCTGGTAGGTTCAAACATGTCACCTTGAAAGAAAACAATAGGAAAGGTATCCAGAGCCGAGGCTTCTGGAAGTGACCAAAATATTGAAGGGAGCCAGAAATCCTTGGAGCTATGCATGACTACATATCATGATTTCTAGAGAAAGACATAGAAATGTTGAAGTGGGGAGAGATATATTATATGTTCAAAAAGTATGATTTCTCCAGCAAATTCAAAAATCCGGATGAACTCCAAGTTTTTAAGAATATAAGGAAATCCGGTATTTTCAGAGTAGTGGCACACCCAAAAATATTACCCTGTGCAGATGCTATCTCATGGATTATGAAGAACACCAACTTAAACAATGTACATGTCTACAACTCGAGGAAAGAACCCATAGCTTCATTTAGATTTGAGAATTTGGCCAAGTGCTTTCACATTGAAGAAAGGATCAAAAGGCTGGATAGTATACTCCTCAACGAGTTTGAGTACACACCTAATGAATTTTTCCTCAAGTGGTATAGGGAAGATAAGAATTTTAAGTATAGACCTAAGTGTTGATACCCCAATAGTGCCTTGAGAATACCCTACCAGTACTTGGTAGCAATGCCATGCAGATTGTATGGGGAATCTGACACAACACAATTCTTACTGTCCTATATTCCTATAATATATTATTGCATGGATGAATGGACTTCATTCAACTGGGATGAAATCCCATACGATAACCTCACTACAACTATCTCTTCTATGAAGCAAGCGCAACCTAGAAATTTCCCAAGCTTCCATATGTCCTCATACTTCTTGAACATCATGTGCATGGATTAAAAGTACCCTAATATGGGGTGGAGTTGGCTACCATCCGACACCGCAATCCACATATACTGTAAAATGTTCTAGGAACATAAGTACCATACAACGTACCAAAGGATTTTCGAACATTTTTGGACACCATTAAGCAAGTTCATCTTCTGCAACCCTCCTCCATGCATGAATGAAAAGGCCATGGAATTTATAAGAAGAATTTGGGATTGATAAATCATGGAGCATGGTACTTATATATGAATATATGGCACAATGAAACCACCCCATTTGCTTCCATGGTTCGTACCCTACAATCTTGTGCTCCAAGAGGTGGCATATCAGATGATCATACATGGAGTTGGGGGGATGTTATACCGGCTAAAGAAAGCAATTTCCCCCCCACTACCATTGTGTGTGGGAAATTATTTCTTTGAAAACACCAAGTAGGCAAAAACAAAAGTAAACACTCTCCTTTCCTATCACATCAGAGAGGCGATATACAAGAGGCATTATCCCAAAAACACGGTTAGAGAGCATTTCAACAGGATCGATCTACCTTGTGAGTATACCAAGGATATTTGGGAAAAGGAAGAAGTAAATCAAAATGCTTAGACATATGATGAGGTTATCTTCAATAGGAGTGGCCAGCTGAAAGGAAAGATTTCAAATGAAAAAAAAGAAAGAGAAGAATCCAGAAAGAAGACAGAGTAAGAAGAAGCTGAGTGATCCTCTCCCATTTTCAACTCAAAACACTCAGGATTTGTGGAAGAATAATAATAAGTATCGGTCAATAAAATAAGGAGAGACAAAGAGAAGGTTTTAAAAAATAATAACAATGCGGAAAAGAAGAAGCAAAAGATTGAGGCTGACAAGGAAAAATCTAAAGTTGAAGTAGAGGCAAGAGCCACAATAGAGTGAGAGGCAAAACAAAAGGAAGATGCAACAAAAGAAATAGCAACAAAAGAAACAACATAACAAGATGAAAAAGAAGCTAAAGAGGAAACTGACAAAGCTACATAAGAAGAAAGGAAATCGAAAAAAGCAAAAGACATGGGAGGGGACACACATCCCATGGAATCAAAGATTCCATAAATGTCTACCACTGGTGTATAAACAAATCTATTAGGCCACGACTTGGGACTTGGGATCTGGGAGCCATTTTAGCCGAGTGAAGTATTGAACCTAATAAGCTTCACCTATGATATAAAAAAATGTATTATTGTGTAGGAGAAGGTGAATAAGGTATTGGTAACATAAGGAGAACCAACCTTGGTGGTCACTGATGTTCCTATGATGAGATATGTTAGAGAAGATCCTGTAGCAACAACTACGATTGGCTCTGCATTTATGAATGACAATGTAGAAAACATACGAATATTGTGCCAAAAAAACAAAGAGAAAGAGGAAAGGATCAAAGAGCTGGAAGAAAGACTTCAACAGGTCAAGATTGATGAAAGAAGCCTTCAAAGCTTCAAAATCAGTGTTGAAAAAATTAGGAATTATTTAGAAGGAGCCATCATCGATATGTATGATCACTTGCACCTCTTCTAGAATGTAGCTGCAATAATCATTGATCAAAACAACCATATACAAGTGAATCTAATGCAGTATAGCATCATTCATGAAGGAATTGTCAGTGTTTCATGGAAACCCACACATGAGACCTAGCTAAAGCATACACAATAAAATCTTATCAAGAAAAGGAAGAGAGATAAAATATGAAGAATGAGAATCAATGTATATTATAATCTGTTCAATGAGTGAGTAATATTCACTCATATATGAAATGACATCCTATCTTAGGAATGCATGCATAATAGTGATGGTATAAAATTAGAAAGTCTAAAATAGACCTAGTTAGTTAACTCCCACTGAACTAGTGTGTAGAAAATAGAAATTTCTCCAACACCCCCCCTGAACATCACTATGGAGTAAAAAATGAGTCTCGACTACTAGGCCATATTAGGTACTCATGTACAATGCAACTAATGAACACTGAATACAAATTAGGAAAGAGGGAAAACCATGTGGGAACAAAACCCCCCCTCAAAAGACAACGCATCAAAAGAAGAAAAAGAAACTTCTAGGCAAATGTGTTATTCACTGCAAGACAATCCCTCAAAGTATGAAACTTATACTCGGTGAAGGTCTTGGTGAATATGCTGGCAGTCTAGTCAGAGGAAGGACATAACTGTAAATCAATGATATTGTCATGTACTAAATCTATGATGAAATGCATATGGACCTCAATGTGTTTGGTTTGCTGTCATTGTACTGGATCTCTGCAAAATCTTAGTGTACTCTGATTGTCACACCATATGATAGTCGAAAAATGAAACTGGATACCAAAATTGGTAAGGAAGTGCTAAAGCCAAAGTGCCTGAATAACACAATTGACTACTCCTCTGTACTCAACTTTTGTGGAAGATAAAAAAATGACTGATTGATTCTCACTTGACCAACAAATTGGTCCTGACCCCAAACTGAGAGTGTATCCGGACATGGAATTGCGATCTGTGCTATCACCAGCCTAATATGAATCTATGAAGCCTATGATATCTAATGCACAACCAACTACATAGTGCATCCTATAACTCATGGTGCACTGAACATATATGAGGATGCACTTGGAATACTTCCAGTGCAGATCATTAGGTTCATGCATGTATATGGAAACTGCTCCTACTGCATATGAGATATCTGGATGGGTGTGGGTGAGATATAGAATAATCCCCACCAATTGTCGATACAAAGTGTTGTCCACTAATGGTGTATCCCCTCCATCCTCAAGTTTGATCCCAGATTAGTGTTGTCCACTAATGGTGTATCCCCTGCCATACTTATCCTAAGAAATTTTGATGTCAGAAGCATCCTGACTAATCTCAAGACCAAGAAAGAAGTGTAGTGGACCCATGTCTGTCATAGAGAACCTGTCATGCGAAATATATTTGACCAAAGCAATGGCTGAAGAAGAGATACTAGTGATCAAAATATCATCAACATAAAGTACCAAAATCATCACAGAGTTAGTATTCCTCACCATGTAAACATTGGAATCAGATTTACATCTAAAAAATCATGTGAAAGCAAGTAAGAATACATATTTTCATACCATGATCTAGGTGCCTACTTGAGGACATAGAGATACTTCTTCAGTATGCATACTAAATATGAGTTATGAATGAACCCCTGCGGCTGATCCATGTAGATCTCCTCTGAAAGGTCACCATGAAGAAAAAAATTCTTCACATCCATCTGGTGAACTTCCCATCCTTTGGCTGCTACAATGTCTAGAGCCAAGTGAATGGAGTCAATATTTTCTACAGGAGAAAAGATCTCATCATAATATATCCCATGAATATGATGAAATCCTTTTGCAACTAATCTGTCCTTGTACCTACTCACCTGACCATCTGCTTCTCTCTTAGTCCTATAGACCCATTTTCATCTAAAATTTTTCCTCCCCGGTGGAAATGGAACCAGATCCCAAGTCTGATTATCTAGGAGAGAGTCATGCTCCTCTTACATGGATGCTTCCCATAATGGATTGCCAAAAACCTCACTATAGGTATGTGGATCAAAAGGTTGAACCATAGAGTAATGCATGGGCATCACTGGTTCAGAAGCTGAAAGTACATGAGAATGATCCACATGTTGATATTGAGTCCTCCTTGAATCCAATGGATCCCCTGCATGGTTTCATGCTGCCTGAAGTGTGGACCGTGCCCACTTAGGCATTTTCTGAAGATTCAAAGCTGGATCCTCATTTGGATGTACTACCTGCTCATTTGCATGTACAAAATCCTCTGAATCCGTGTCTAAATATGTACATTTGAGTGTGTGTAATCATCACCTCTGATGTTTGGAACTGATGGAAGCACAAGAGTCTCTGCATGTTGCACTAGAGGTTCATGCAAAGGACTCTCCTCAAACTGAACATTGTAATAAATGATGAGAGAGTCTATAGAGGGATCAATCAATCTGTACCCCTTCACATCATCTGTATATCCCACAAATATGAAAGGTGTGCTTTGTGGATCTAATGCTTTCCTCTTTTCAGAAGGAATATGGGCCCATGATCTAGATCCAAAGATGCAAAAGTGTGTGACATTTGGTTTGTCACCTATCCAAGACTCAAAAGGTGTCCTATCCTCAACAAATTTGTGAGGTTATCTGTTCTGTATGTAAGAAACAAAATTTAGTTCCTCATCCCAAAGCTTGGAAGGAAGTTATCTTGCATGCAACATGCAACTGGTCATCTCATTGAGAGACATGTTCTTCCTTTCAACAACTCCATTATGCTGTGGAGTGTATGGAATTGTGCATTGCAACTGGATACCGGCTTCATGACAAAGAGTTTGAACATCTTTGTTTATATACTCCCCCCCATTTTCCGTATGAAGGATTTTGATTTTCTTCCTAGTTTGTGTCTCTAATGAAGTCTTTGAGATGCTCAAAAAATTCAGACTTTTTCCTGAGAAAATAAACCAATGTATAGCATGAGTAATCATTAATAAATGTAAGAATATACCTTGCTTTGCGGATGGAAATATGTGTAAATGGACCCATGAGATCACTGCGAACAAGCTCCAAGGAAGAGGAGGATCTCCTTGCCTTCCCCTTTTCAAACTTCTCTTCAGAATGCTTGCCAAGAATGCATCATGTTGGGTATATGTTATATTCTTTGCATGTGTGTGTGTGGGCGTGTCAGGTTCAACAACTGCGTCTGACGATCCCTCTAGTAGTTCTCTTTGTGTCATGTGTTCCAGGCGCTTCCTAGGGGGGTCCCATGGGGGCCAGTTATGCCCCCCCTGGTTACACACAAATTTCGAGGCAACACCCCATAATTTGTTTTTTGGGCAGTTTTTTGCTATTTTTAGCGGTTTTATAAATTAATACCGGATTAAAGGATTAGGGTTTTGGTATCTACATAATAACTAAAAACATTGTATATATTGTATGGTGAATGGTGAAATTCGATATAATGAATATAAGAAAGGTTTTCTCTGGTTGAGGGTTTTCGGTAAAAATCTCTGTGTACTATGTGAATGAGCCATTGATTAATTCTGTTTTTCTTAAGAATCTATATGCATTGCTTTAGTTCGTAGGTTTAAAAATTACATGTGGTATCAGAGCTCATTTTTGGCTTCAGAGGGACACCTTTGTTGCTGAGGGTTTGGCTCGGTCTTGATAGATCAAGTTTATCTTGGGTCTGTGATAAACCTGGGTTTAGTGGGAGCTTTTGCAGTGGAGATTCAAGTATAGAAAGAGAAATGGAGAGCTCATCTAGAATCAAGATAGAGAAGTTCAATGGTAGAAACTTTGAGCTATGGAAGCTCAATATGGAGGACCTTCTTGTAGACAAAGAACAATGGATCATTGTGGATCCTGGTACATAGCCTACTGGTACACTGTCTACTAGCACACAGGATACTGGTACACAACCTATTAGTACACAAACTACTAGTACACTACCTACTGGTATGTCAAAGGAAGATTGGGAGAATTTGGAAAGAAGAGCAAGGAGTACTATTCGATTCTGCCTGGTAGATTTGGTGTTGTTGAATGTCTCGAGAGAATCTACAGCCAAGGAACTATGGGATAAGTTGGGGAATTTGTATCAATCAAAGTCCCTGGTAAACAAGTTGTTTCTTCGAAATAAGCTATATCATCTTAGGATGGAAGATGGATATTCTGCGACATAACATCGAAATGCCTTTAATACTCTGGTAAGTCAACTTGTCTCTGTTAATATTACGATTGCAGAAGAAGATAACTATATTACTTTGTTATGTTCTTTTACAAACTCTTGGGATAATCTGGTTGTAGCAGTTTGTAGTGCAACTCAATATACATTGAAGTATGAGGATGTAGTTTCATCCTTGTTATCTAAATAGATGAGGTGGAAAAACATGGATAGTCATAGCACATATGCTTTATTTGTAAGAGGTCGTACCCAAGACAAGAATCTTGGTAAGACTTTGGGGGGGGAGATCTAAATCTACAAGTAGATCTAAGTCTCCAGGAAAATCTTTGAGAAAATGATGGAAGTGTGGTAAAACAGGGCATTATAAGAAAGATTGCAAGTCTAAGAAGGTTTAAAAACTAAAGGGATTTGATAGTACCTCTTCCACAGAGGTGAAAACCTTCACTGAAGAAGGAGGTGATGTTGACCTGGCATCTACAGGTAGACATGCAGACCGTGATGTATGGTTGATCGAATTAGGTGCGTCATACCATATGAATCCTCATAGGGAGTGGTTCTCTAAATATGAAAAATAGGATGGTGGTGATTTATTCCTAGGATATGACTCAATAGCCAAAATCATGGGACATGGAAGGGTTAAGTTGTTGCTAAAAGATGGAAGGATTATAACTCTCCCTGGGGTTTTGCACATTCCAAAACTTGCCAGGAGCCTAATATCTATAAGAAAGTTGGATTATGCAGGAGTGGATACTGTATTTGGAAATAACACTTGCAAGATGGTATAAGGAGAAATGGTGTTGATGAGGGGAGTTCGATGTGGAACTTTGTACAAGTTGTTGGGAAGAACTTATACTAATGGGTGTAACCGTTTTGTTGTCCTTGAGCAGACAAATAAATAAGACAAGACCAATATCATTCCTGAAAAGAAGGCCATGCTGTGGCATCAAAGACTGGGGCATATTGGAGAAAAGGGCCTTCGAACACTACATGGTAAAGGAATGGTTGAAGGTATGTCTAATTTCACTTTGGATTTTTATTTCTGTGAACATTGCATATATGGTAAACATAATCGAGTAAGATTCCTATCTGGTGCTACAAGAGAAAAGGGGATCTTAGAGTTGATACAAAGTGATGTGTTTGGACCTGTGCCTATTCCATCACTAGTTAATTCTATGTATTATGTTTCATTCATAGATGATTTCTCAAGAAACACATGGATGTATTTTCTTAGAAAGAAATATGAGGTATTTTGATAAATTTAACGAGTTTAAGGCTCTGGTAGAAAATCAGACATGGAAGAAAATAAAGGTATCGAGAACAGACAATGGTGGATAATTATGTGGAAATGAATTCGAAGAATTTTGTAAGAAGTGTGGTATAGCAAGGCAGAAGAATACTCCATACACTCCTCAGTAGAATTGAGTTGCAGGAAGGATGAACATGACACTGATGGAAAAAACAAGGAGCATGCTCAACGATGCCGAGTTAGGACAAGAATTCTAGGCAGAGGCAGTGGGTACAACATGTTACCTGGTCAATCGATCACCTTCATCAGCGTTGGATGAAAAAACTACACATGAGGTATGGACTGAAAAGAAACCCTCTCTTCAACATCTTAGAGTGTTTGGTTGTGATGCTTATGTACATGTTCTAAAAGAAAATAGGAGTAATATGGATAAAAAAGTTGAAAAGTGTATCTTTATTGGTTATAAAGATGGCATGAAAGGTTATAATCTTTGGAACCCAGAAACTAAGAAGACTGTTTATAGTCGAGATGTTGTTTTTAGAGAGGTAAAAGATGTGTCCAAATAGGAATTCCTACCAAGGCAAGACGATCTCAGAAAATAGAGCTAGAGTTGGATGATGCAAAATATGAATCATCTGAAGAAGATGAAGTAGAAGAAGAAGAAGAACCTCATACCCCAGTATTGAGGAGATCAATGAGAGAAAGAAGGCAACCAGAAAGGTATAGTCCACCCAATTTTTGTTCCAATTTTTCTTTATCTATTACTGATGATGATCCCATAACTGTCAGGGAAGTAGTGAATTCAGAGGATAGTAAACTCTAGAAGAAGGCCATGGTTGAAGAAATGGATGTCTTGGATAAGAATGAGGCATGGAATATAGTTGAGTTTCCAGCTGGAAGAAATTTTTTTTGTAGCAAATGGTTGTTTAAGAAGAATTTTAATGCAGAAGGAAAAGTGGAGAAATACAAAGCTCTGTTAGTAGCAAAAGGTTATTCCCAGGTAGAGGGAATTGAATTTGGTGAGATTTTT
>CBVK0100364793.1:0-12448 GCA_900067695.1 Picea abies
TGTGTGAGGGATGAGAGAGACTCCATACAACCAGTAGTCATGTCATCGCTAGGGGCTGATGACCCAAGTCACGAAAGTGCCATGATAGATGGCACGAGAGAGGTGGAGCCACGTGGGTGCCACATGGCCTTTGACCAATGATACCCCAAGAAGTTCAGGAAGGCATAAATTTCGACTCAGAACTCAGTTTTGTTCGAGTTTATAGTTGTTGTAAATATCTCGGAGAGTAGAACACAATGGTGCCCTTATTCGAGGAACTCAGAAAAGTTGTAGGAAGGAGAAAAAAATTATATATCCCATCCCTGAAAAGGGTACTTAGGGGGTTGGGTGTGTGACAGAGTGATACCAGACTAGGAAACAACACTTGGCCTGCTTGGGCTCATGAAAGAGTCGAATAAATTTCATTAGAGAACTTAAAGGCCGAAATAGCAATGTATAACTTGAATGGAAAGACCTCCATCTGGTGGGAGGACCTTAGAAATGTGAGAGGAATTCATGAGAAGGAGTTATCATGGAAACAATTTCAGAAATACTTTAAGAATAAGTACCTTTCTAAAAGGTACTATGATGAAAATACCAAGGATTTTTATGAACTCAAGCTAGGGAATCTCACCATAGATGAAGATATCAACAAATTTCGTGAGATGATGAGATATGTGCCCTATATAAAGGATGAAAAGATAAATATGTAGTGATTCATTAGTGGGATTCCTCAGTCTTTCTGAGCCAGAATTAAATTTGATGAACCTAAGACTTTAGAATACACTATTCGAAAGGCAAGGTATTGCTATGAGAAATTCAAGAACAAGGCATAACCTCATAAGGATTGGAAAAATGAGAGAACCATTTAAATGTTAGGGATGTAGAGAAGAACATTTGTTGAGGGACTGCCCCCATAGGAAGCAAGACAATAGGAGTGTATACAACATATAGGAAGCTACCAAAGTCAATGATGTGTCTAGGAGCATGCCACAAATTTGTGTAGCCCTGGATAATCAACAAGATGATCGCAAAGCTTCATTGGTAGAGATGGAAGGTATGATTTCCAAGCATCTTGTTTCCATTTTAATTGACCATGGTTCTAATTTGAGTTATATTTCCACCCAAACTATTGAGAAATTTAAACTACAACAAGTAAAACACGCTAAATCATGGATAGTACAGCTAGCCACTGGAACAAAAAGAAAGGTAACAGAAGTCATGCCAGCATGCCAATTCATTATGAATGGGTTGCCCACCCAAGAAACTCTAAACATACTCCCTTTAGGATCTTATGACATGTTGATTTGCATGGATTGGTTGGATTCCCCTAAAACTAAGTTGGATTGTTACAATAAAATGTTAGTGTGTGAATATGAGGAAGGGAAGAAAAGGACCCTATAGGGAATTCAAAATCCTATCTCAATGAGACAAATATCAACCCTTCAAGTGAATAAGTATTGCAGAAAATGATGTCCTTTGTATGCAATACAAGTACTGAACTCTGTTGAGGATAGTAAACCTAGCCTAGAGGACCATCCTATATTAAGAGAGTATAAATATGTCTTTCCAGAAGAGGTGCTAGATCTACCTCCAAGAAGAGACATTGATTTATTAATAGAACTGGTCCCCGGAGTAGTGCCAATGTCTAGAGCACCCTATAAAATGAGTACACTAGAGCTAGTTGAGCTCAAACTAAAATTGAAGGAGTTGGTGGACAAAGGTTACATCCGACCTAGTGTCTCTCCTTGGGGAGCACCAACCTTGTTTGTGAAGAAGAATGATGGAACACTCAGGTTGTGCATAGACTATAGGCAACTCAATAACATGACAATTAAGAATAAGTATCCCCTGCCAAGAATTGATGACTTGTTTGACCAATTAAGGGGTGCTACAACTTTCTCCAAATTGACTTGAGTTATGGATACCATCACGTTCAAATTAAGGATGAATACATCCACAAAACAACCTTTAGAACAAGATATGGGTACTATGAATTTGTGGTGGTGCCATTTGAGCTTACCAATGCACCAGCCACCTTTATGTTCTTAATGAATAATGTGTTGAGCAAGTTCTTGAACATATTTGTGTCGGTTTTAATAGATGACATTATGATCTATTCTAAGACAAGATAAGAGCATGAAGAGAACCTCAAGTTAGTGCTTCAAGTGCTAATATATAACAAGATTTATGATAAGTTTAGTAAGTGTGACTTTTTCTAAAAACAAGTCCATTACTTAGGCCATGTCATCACTGAGGAAGGAGTGGTAGTTGATCCTAACAAGATCAAAGAAATTATGGAATGGCCTAAACCAAAGGATTTATTTGATATCAGATCCTTTATGGGCCTAGCAGGATACTATAGAAGTTTCATAAAGGGTTTTCCCAAGATTGGTTACCCAATCACCTCCCTACAGAAAAAGGGAGTTAAATTTGGTTGGAGCACGGAATGTGAAGAGTTTTTTCACCAACTAAAACACCTTTTAACCAATACACCAATACTGAAAATTGAAGACCCACATAAGGACTTCTTGGTGTGTACAGATGCTTGCAAAGAAGGACTCAGAGGAGTCCTCATGCAAGAAGAGCATGTAATCTGTTACAAATCTAGAAAATTGAATGCACGTGAAATCAATTATGTGACACATGATCTAGAATTGGTTGTCATAGTTCATTCTTTAAAAATGTGGAGGCATTACCTCCTAGGCCAAATATTTGTACTTATGACCAACCAATATGGGTTGAGACACTTGTTTGACCAGCCCAAACTTAATGCTATACAATCTAGGTGGATGGCCCTCCTCAGTGAATTTGATTTTGAAATCAAACATATTAAGGGAAAGGAAAATAGAGTGGACGATGCCCTCAGTAGAGGTATCAAAGTGATTCAATCGACAATTCTAAGTACCTATGAATCAAAAATCGAGGAGATAGTTAAAAGTCCACAGGCATCAGATGAGTTTTTCAAAATTGTGAAATCATACTTAGAGAAAGAGCATGCATGGATAAAGTATGAGGGATATCAATTGTTGAATGATGGCCTTCTAAATTACAAAGGTAGGTTGTACAAAATAGTGACGACTTGAGGAGGTTCATACTGGGTGAACTACATAAAATACGATACACAGGTCACCCTGGTTNAATACCATACACGGGTCACCCTGGTTCATACTGGGTGAGCTGCATAAAATACCATACACGGGTCACTCTGGTTCATACTGGTTGAACTGCATAAAATACCATACACAGGTCACCCTGGTTCATACTGGGTGAATTGAATAAAATACCATACACGGGTCACCCTGGTTATTAGAAAATGATCACAACCACTAAGAAACTATTTTATTGGATGATAATGAAGAAGGCCATAGCTGACTACTTGGCTAAGTTCTTAGAATATAAGCATGTTAAGGTGGAGCACATACATCCAACAGGGTTGTTCCAACCCCTACCAATTCCATAATGGAAATGGGAAACCATATCCATGGATTTTATCACCGGACTACATAAATCAACAAAGCAGAATGATGCTATTATGGTTGTTGTGGACACACCGAGCAAGGCTACTCACTTCATCCCCATAAATTCAACTCACAAGGCAATAAATATTGTCAATGTTTTCATGAAATAAATATTTAGACTGCATGGCATTCTTAAGGAGATCATATCAGGCAGGGATAAAAAATTCACTTCAACTTTTTGAAATCTTTGTTTGTTGGTTTTGAAACTAAATTACTATTTAGTACGGATTATCACCCTCAAACTGATGGACAAACAGAAAGGGTAAACCAAGTGCTAGAGGACATGTTAATGATGCATGTGATGCATCATCCCAAGAAGTGGGAAAACTACCTACCACTATTATATTTTGCTTATAACAATGGCTATCACAAATCCTTGAAGATGAGTCCTTTTGAGGATCTCTATGGTAGGCAATGCAATATTCCAATCAGTTGGAATAAACCATTGGACATAATAACACTCGGGCCAGACCTATTAAAGAAAATGGAACATCAAGTAGTTCGAATAAAACAGAATATGAAGACGGCTCAAGATCGACAGAAGAGCTATGTAAACAAAAATAGAAATCCTAGGGAGTTCAAAGTAGGGGATCATGTGTATCTCAGGATTAGACCTAGAAGAATTTCCTTAAAAATGGGAACTTATGCCAAGTTGGAACCTCAATTTTGTGGACCCTTTGAAATTTTGGAAAGAGTGGGACCTATAGCATATATACTAGAACTTCCTCCCACAGTGAAAGCACACAATGTTTTCCATGTTTCATTGTTGAAGAAATATGTACATTATTCTAATCATATAATTTTCTAGTCTGTGATCCAGATGGAACCAGACGGAGAATTCCTACTATAACTCCAATGCATACTAGACAGGAAGGACATTCCACTGAGGAACATAACCATTGCACAAGTCGAGGTGCATTGGAAACACTTTGGTATAGATGAGGCAACAAGGGAATTGAAGGATGCCATGAAACAAGCATACCCATTTTGGTTCATTGTTGTACATAAATACCACAATGATAGGTAGACCACTAAGGAAGGCGTTCCTTTAAGGTGGAGGGGGTTGTAATACCCATGTTTCCCCCATATTGTAAATATAATTATATTTGGATAGAATACTATGGACAGACCCATCGTGAGAAGTTTGTAAAGACAATGAACCTTGTTATTAAAAGTATTGTATCTATATGTATATTTTATGTTATTAAATAGAAATAGAAAACTGTGGCATAATTGTTGAAAGGAGGTGGCTAGTATGGATCATGAAGCATGAGATGGAATGGTAAGGGGAATCATTGATGGTTGAGATGACCCTTCCAGACCAGTACATTGTTGGATATAAATTGCTCAGACCCACAACAGTCTTCTAGCCCAAAGAATTAATTACCAGTCAAGTTAGTGGTTGGGAAGTATTCCTCAAGAGTAAGTGAGGCGATGGGCAGAGTACCTATCTAGAAACTTCCTAATATGACTCACAAAATCTTGCTGGGAAAGGAAAGAAAATTCAGGAAAATCGTGGGTAGAGGGAAGAAGGCACACATAAATGGGTCGAGAGACCACTCAAGAAAAAGAAGAGTGTGTGAGGCTGTCTATTCCATAGGAGAACTGAGAAACATATGGTCTTTTGGGTACATGACCGCTTGGAAAGTGTTTTCTAATCGAGCTGATAAATGAAGATGCACTGATTAAGTGAGCAATCATAGTAATCCCACTTACTTGCTAGATAGAAAAATGATCTTCCAAGGACCTATGGGAAAAGGAGAGTAACATTTGTCCCTTGTTGTAGCTGAGAAAAAAATAAAATTACATTTATCTCATGGCATCATGGTCTAGATAGGGGGTGGCCAGTTGAGGAATACTCAAAGATCAAATTGTGCCTATGGTTGGGTGGAAAAGAGCACCCCTTTTTGTAGTTGCCAACTAATTTCCAATTTCAAATAAGTGTGACTCTGAGCTTCATATAGTCTTGATGGTGATGTAGAAAATGGAAAGTGAGGCTACAAGGTAGCCTCTATCTAGGATGGTGCAGTGCACCTCACTTACCAAATTATATCTGGCAAGCTCGTTAGAAATAACCATTCGACATAGGTTACGTGGTTCATAGTGTACCTTGCTCAAAAGTACGTGGAGGGGATGCAAATGAACTGGGAGAGTTACCTCGTTAATGAGCTCGAGAAAGACTATCGTGAAGCGCAGGATCAGGGGTATGAATTCCATTTCAGTTGGTTACTTGTATTAATCATATTTGTAGCTTGGTTTATGCCAGAAGGAGTGATATTTCCAAAAGTTGAGCCATTGGAGTCGTTGGACGCAAGGTTATCCACCTTGTGGTATATGAATGACATGTCGAAGCAGTGGGAATCGAACGTTGTGTTCCATACCTATTACCAGAAACAGAAACGTGCTATTGAGAAATTTTCACACATGACACCGAACACATTTCACCAGTACAAAATGTTAGTGAAGTTCTGCATAGATCGACACTTTATCTATATCACTACGCTGAGGGATGAGAGCAAGGAGGAGTTACAGTCCTATTGCAACCAGACCGATGAAGACATGGAGGAGATCAACAAAGAATGGTCGACATATTTCCTTGTATCGGTTGAAGATACAAAACTCTCTGAACCCGACATCATAGGAAGCCCCTTGGTCACTCGGGTCGAGCATGACATACATACTAGTGCGAAGAAAAAGAAGAAAAATGAGGAAGTGAAGTACATATAAACTAATGAGGAGGACAACACCTCGAAGGAAAGTGGGCTTGACTCACCCGCAGGAGGAGGGGAAAAAGGAGAAAAGAAAGGAAAAGTTGAAGTTACACCGCCAAAGGATCCCTCTACCGAGGCAGAAACATTGAAGAAGAGGAAGGTTTCTCCACATAAAACCTCAAGAAGAAAGAAGACGTGCACTAGTAATCCCAAGATGAAGGCCATGCTCATAGAGGATGACGCCAATCTAATCATCACAACTATGGAGGATGCTTCAGATAATATCTTGCAGTGATATGGAGCAAAGCAGGAGACGTTGTATGAAAGAATCGAGAAGGAGCTAAAGGAGATACAACAAGCCATCCATTCGATCCATGCAGTACCCACTGCACCTTCTTCATAGAAGATTGCAGAATTGGGGGATGAGCCCACCCAATTACAAAGTCTAGCATATGCAGTAGAGGCTCGACTTTGTCGAGTCAACGAAGAGAAGGAGAAGGCTATAGAAGACTTGAAGCAAGAAAAGGAGGAGGTAGTGGAGAAAATACAAGTTGCGTAGTATTTTGTAACCACCTACGAGAAGAAGAAAGATCAAATTTGGGTGATGTTCAAGGAGGACTATGCGAAGATACAGAAATAAAAAGACAAGTTGCTCGCAGAGTAGACTACATTCAAAGAAGCAGTGACTAAAGAAGTTTTCTCTGTGTTGAGCTTGGAACAAGAGGAACCAGATTCAGTCGAGATGCAAGTGGGGAAGCTCGTTGAGGCCATTCAACAACTTCAAGCAAGGATAATGGAGTTAGAGATCCAAGTAGTGCCGAGCACTATGCAAGAAGTACACGATTAGAGGGAGGAAGCCGCCAAGAGCGTAGTTGGAAGGGTTAGGACCCTCACCTCAGAATGTAAGAAATTGAGTGATCGAAGTGCGCAAACCTATGAATGCCTTGCAGAAGATCCAAATATAAGGAAACTGGAAGAACAACTATGGGAGGCACAACAAAAAGCATCCACCATGCAGATGCAGATGAAGCTACTCACTGTGGTCGAGCGAATGAAGAGATCACAGGAGAAAAACGTAGTCTAATAGGAGATTACTACCATCCAATGTAGAGTCATGGAAGTTACACAGAGACTACTGCCGGTGTAGGACGAAGCCCACACGATTTTCGAAGAGATTGAAGGACAAACCTCACAGCTAGACCAAGTGGTTGCGACAATGGAACAATGCCTGGAAGGGCATGTTACAAAGAAAGTGATTTAGGATTTTGTCAAGCAGGAAGCTCTAGAGAACCAACAATTCGAGCCAGCATGAGCTAATCTTGAGGCAACGTTTCCTGAATCTGAGTGACTCAGGATGAGTCACAAGTGAGTGTTGGGAGCATGTTGGCCCTCGACCAAGTTTTGAGGAAACATTGGTCGTGTTCGATCACTTTTTGGACTTCAATAGGCTGGTTGAAGATGGAGTTCCTAGATAGAGTTGAGATAGTGGGATCTCACTTATTTTGTAGGCTTGTGGACCCAACAAAGGGTTACTATGGTTTATGTAATGGGTTATGGGATGTTATCCCATGTGTTTACCCATGATTAGGCCTCTTTGTAAATGTATAAATAAGTAGCTAAGTGATGTAAGAAGTCTGGATGGTTGGCTATGTGCATGATATGTTGTAAGTGTTAATGTTGGCTTAGTGCAAGAGGTTGTAAGTTGCTTGTGCAAATTGACTGTGTAAAGTAAGGCTCTGTGCTAATAAGGAGTTGGCTCTGTGCCTTGACCTGATTTTGGGAAGGAGGATTTGGTACACAGTGCATAGATCTTCTCTCCTCTATGGAGTTTGGTTCTATGGATTTGTGCATAGGAGTGACTAAATGTAAGGATATTGAAGACTAATAAAGAAGAAGAATAAGTTGGTGGATGTATCCCCACACTAGGGTGAACCATGTATATCCTATGTCTTGATGTGCTTTGTGAGATGTGAATTATGTTGTCTATCTACTTAGTATTTTTTTTATAATGTATGATGAATGCATTTGATGTTATTGCTTAGTGATTAATGGTATTAAAGATAAATGAATGCTAGATCTGAGCTAATGCTATGTGCTAAGTGATTGAAAGTGATTGATCTTTATTATTATGGCACTGATCTGTAATAAGGGTTTAGTCTGTGATGTGAATCAGACTCATGAACTAATGCATATTATTGTCTAAGTGTTCTGTTAAGTGTTGTAATCACATATCTGTGTCCCATATTGGTTGTAGACACCTGAGTCCTACAACCCCCCTGCCTCTACCTCGGGTGAGACTTCATCTGCTTCATAGGTGTTGCTGAAAGGGCTAGTAGTTAGGGTTTCGTTGGTTCTTTGTTTAAGATTTGAACCCTAGGTCTGCCCCTATGCCAACAAGTTGATTAAAATAGATTGCAATGATTGAGTGATAAATCACAGTAAGCTCCCTTGCTTGGTGGATAGAAAATTGAATTGAAAGGGCCCTGTGGGAAAAATGAGAGTAAACTTTGTCCATTGTTGCGGCTGAGAAAAAAGGAAAATTTCATGTATCTCATGGAATCATGGTCTAGTTAGGGGGTGGCCAGTTGAGGAATACTCAAAGATAAAATTGTGCCCATGGTTGGGTGGAAAAGAGCACCCCTTTCAACAATTGCCAACTAAATTCCAATTTCAAATAAGTGTGACTCTGAGCTTCATATAGTCTTGATTGTTTTGTTGTAATATGTATCTGCTTGAGTTAAATAATGGAAAAATATTTTATATTGTGTGAATGATAGAATTGTGGCTCTAATGGGCTAGCGGTCTGGGAAATTTGAAGTAAAACGTGAATTTCATATTTGTAAATGGTTTCTTCCTACCTCTATTTAGAAAGGAAGAACTCCTAGCGATGGGATTTTAACCTAATTTAGGGACATAAGACTTCAACCCCTATGTTGGTTGGAAAATCCTCAAGGGATTTCCCAAATACCAACTCTGCAGATGTAGAGTTGGGACAGACTCTACAGAACTACTTTAGTCCTATTGATCCCTCAAAATTATTTTTTTCTTGATTATGGAATTCGAGTTCTGTAGATGAATGGCGCTTCCCTCAAACCATTTTCCCAAGTGACCGCAGGTTCAAGTTTGCATCCTTAACCAAACCTTGGATAAGATTTAAGAGTGTAGCCCTCAAGGCTTGCCAAAGTCCTATATGACCAGGACCCTAGAACCCTACACTACACTCAAAGGGCGCTAATCTTTCTGAGCTTCGGGACTTCGGAGGTCCAGAGCTCCGGGATGTTGAAACCTAACAACATTACACACATGTCAAAGGTAACCTATCGAAATGGTAACCAGACAGTTTGACCGGAAACTAGAGGTCTCTTACCAGTTATCGTGGGACCCGTCCTGTCATTAAACTATGACCAACTTTCTAGTCCCAAAGTAATGTGAGCCATAGATCTAAGGATCTTCAGGATATTTCCTGGCCATTGGATACACACTACGGTCAAATTTTGCATTGACCTACTCCGAGAGTGAAATGGTGTTAGATAGCCAGAATCCCTGAATGTCAAAGTCATGATGTAACGTGGTTCGTAGATCCAAGGATCCTTCAGGACCCTTCTCGATCGTTAAATCAAGTATAGTGGAAGGATAGGGTAAGCAGTACTATAAATAGACAACAATCATTCATTCCCACTTTATGACCTCTTCGGCAGGTAACCCTTCGGGGAATTGAAGGGTTAAGAATAGTAGGGGTCACAAACCCGCGGAATATTGAAGTGGTGAAATCTTGCCAATCATCATATTGAGGGGAGAAATTCAGGTGCGATATGAGCCATTGATCTGAGGATTTGTTGGCCCAATCCTTTTTTAACCATTCGATCTACTAGTGGAAGGATAGTGTAAGCACTTCGGTGAAGTTTACTTCCAGAGTTCATAGTAGAGCGTAATCTGGCCTATGGCCTGAAGGCCGGAGATTACTTAAAATAATGGGATTAAAGAAATCCTGTGATTAACCTTAAGATAAATACATGCGTGGGACTCTCTCCAAGATTCTGAAACTTCAGAACTTTGAAACTCCAAGAGATTTGACATGTTGGTGCACAAACTAAACACCGAAGTGTCGAATTACATGGCGGGAGTTCTAGAAATTTGAAAATCCCAGACTTTAAGAGATTTGAGGATATAGGATGGTGTGTTAAGCATCGAAGTGACAAAGAATCAAAGTTCCCTTGTTGTGGTGCCCAAATATGATTGGGTGGGCCTACACACGCCATGGTGATGTGGCCTGCCTGGGTAGTTCCACGTGGCGACATGGGATCAATCGCAAGTTAGGTGTGGGACCCATTTCATCGTCAAGTATAAACTACATTTTAAATGCGAATAAATCTCATCCTTCGTATCTTTAATGGTGGACATAGCTCCACCATGGATTCTGATGAGAAAAAGGACTCCGAGCAGTTTTTAGACATGTGCAAGAATGTCAAAAGGTCAAAGGATGATATGTACGAGGGTCGAGAGAGACTCCTTGCAGCTAGTAGCCACGTGGGGTGATGACCCAAGACATGACAGTGCCATGACAGATGGCACGAGAGAGGTGGAGCCACATGGATGCCACATGCCCTTTGACCAATGATACCCAAAGAAGTTCAGGAAGCCATAACTTTCGACTCATAACTCGGTTTTGGAAGAGTTTATAGTCATTTGGAATCTCTCAGAGAGAAGAAGTAAATTTATTCAAAGAACTCAGAGAAGTTGTAGGCAGGAAAAATAATTTTACCTCATCCCTTAAAATGGTACTTAGGGGATTGGGTGTGTCACATAATTACAGTGTTGTATTTAAAATATCAAATGGACTAAAAGTGTTTCAAGTTCTTTGACTAATATGAACTTCTATACGTTGGTTGATGGTCCATGTAATTAGATGGGAATACTTTTTGGTGTAGATATTTTAGGAAAGTCAGTTCATGGTCCATAGCTCATTATAAGGATTATATAAAATTGTATTTGGTAGAGGCATGGGGTAAGGATTAATAACATTTGGAAAAGGGGTAAGTTAATATATTTTCCTCTATGTTATTAACTTTGTATCTTATTTATAAATTCTCAAGAAAAAGAGTTATGTGTACATCAAGCTAAAAATTTCTCCCAAAATGGGTTTGATCTTGGGTCAGACTATAACATTGGCGTAGTGGTCAACATCCTTTGACCGCCTATGGTCCGTTTTGTTACATTACTAGTGTGTTTTGCAGTATTGTAAGTAAACCATATATTATTTACATTTTCCTCATACATATAGTACATTTTTTTGAATTTTATCATTTAGTTTATTTATTTTTTTATTGGTTTAACTCATTTTGATTTGACATAAATTTTCTGATGCGTCAATTTATTTTTCATATTTCTTAAAAATAAAAATTAACTTAAAAAATCAATCCCCTAGGTGTAGTACAATTGGTGAAGAAGTGTACTCTTAAGGTACTATGTGATGTTAAAGTCACTGGTTTGAAACTTACGAGGACAAAAAATCCAACCATGTTAAAGGTTGATGTGACTCAAGCCTTTTAGTGACTCATTTAGATTACACTGACAATTTTGTAGAGACAAAAACAAAAAAAATCTGCATGAACCCTTTACAAGTTCCATGCAGGATGGTACGCGACTGTGGAGGTTGTGATCTATGTAGTTTCGTTCAAAAATGCTCCATATTAAAAAAATACCACAATATTCTCAGTGCCATATTCATTCAGCATGTCAACGCCTAGATATGTACCTGGATATGCACCTACTCTTGTTTTTTATGCTTTGAACTGGCCAAATAATTCATAATCTAAGCAACTACTATGGAGAGTAAACTCTAATAGACTAATACCGGGGAAGACAAAATTCTAAGAGACTGTGCTCGAATTTCAACTTGTGAAAGCGTCATCTTCATTATATTTGAAGGAGGATGGTAAGATATTAAGTTGCACATAAAATTTTATTCTACCTCTGTTAAGTTAAAATATACGAGAAAAACACCACGGTGAGGCTACGCTCACTTCTTATAATTCAATGAAGACGGATTACATGTTTATATAGGAAAAGAATCTCCCGAGTCGGCTACATGCAAACCAAAAGACAACTAGACAACTGACTCTTCTAACTGGCACTTACAACCCGCGCTTATTACTGGCGCTTACAACTAGTGATTTCTCCATTATTTCCAAGTCTCTCCCTTAATGGAGAATGGATTGACTTCTACACCTAACATCT
>CBVK0100364794.1:0-12444 GCA_900067695.1 Picea abies
ATAGAGAACATGGAAATAAAATCACACACCATCCACAAAATAACACAAATTTTTTCTTTGGGAAACCCTTACGGGAGAAAACCGAGCTAGAAGGTGAGGTTGCTTTGCTCTGCTCCCTTTTCTCTGTTATGGAAATAATGCAAGTATAAAGGAGAAGAAACTCTCTATGCAGTTACTTGAGACCCGTGGTATGTTATGCTACTACAAAACATTAACCCCCTATGTTATTCTCTTTAATTTTCCACTCCTATTTGTTCTTCTTCATTATGGAACAAAATACAATCACATAAAATGGAACCCCTTCTCCTCCTAGCAACCCAATATTTAGCATAGCTCGATAATTGTCTAGGGTTAGGGTTTTAACTTCCTCAACCTTCAATTGTGATAAGATTTTGGACCTTCTAGGGTTTTAACTTCCTCAACCTTCAATTGTGATAAGATTTTGGACCTTCTCGTTTCTTCTTGAAATTCCTCATGTGGCTAGTCCCATATGCATGAGTAACAAGGGGTAACATGGCATCCTCTCGTACCATGGTGGTTAACACAATATGTCAACTTGTGGGAGGCATAACTTTTGTATACTAGCTCCAATCGATGCATGGTCTGAACTGTTGGAAAGGTATCGAAGTCTAGAACACCATCAAAGGGGTGTGCATAGGTTTCAGACACCAAAACCCCAAAAAACTCCATTTGATGCCTAAAAATGGATCTGGAGGGTTTCAGACCCCAATTTTCTAAACTGAGACCTGCCACTAAAATGACCCTACAAGCTTATTCCTCCAATTTTTTCCACTATGAAAGCATTGAGATAGATGAAAAATAATATAATGATCCAATCCTAATCACAAATACTCCAAATTAAGTCAAGTTTATTAGGGGTTGGTAATTTTATTGCGTAGTCATATAGTTAAATGAAGATAAAAGGAATTTTTAAGAACAAAGACATGCTTCAAGTCATTATACAAGCTCAAAAAAATAGAGGATTTTAGGAAAAAGTTATTGCTATGAGTTATTCGAATCATGAAGAAACCCAAAAGATAACTCAATAATGAATAGATCAAGAGTTGCTTTGCCCCAACTTTTCCCATTATGCCTATGTATGCTTTCTAGTCAACATGCATGTAGAGAAAGTAAGAGGTAAATAACAATTGGTTATAAATTATAAACCTACATCATTGTTCCATTACCATATCACATTCCAAACAATGATATGATGAGTCAAAGGTTGTAGTTGCAAAGATCTTCTAAAAGTTTGATTAGAAGTCAGGCGATTATAAGATTAAGGTTAGGTTGTAGTTGCAAAGATCTTCTAAAAGTTTGATTAGAAGTTGGGCTATTATAAGATTAAGGTTATTGATGAAGATGTACATTCAACTACATTTACAATTCTTAGCAGTTATTTTGAATCTTTGTTTATACCATTTGGTTAAAAATGCCCCTAGGTTTCTTTGAAAAATGGATTTTATTTTTTAAGGTTGTGAATATTTTGTGGGTACTTACATTGATGATATGGTAGTATTTTGGGCCTCAACCAAAGACCATATTGTGCATTTAACCCTTGATTTCAAGAAATGGTCGATAAGTATGGAATTTTCCTCAACAAGAAAACGTTTGAGATCTTCACACAAAAAATAAATTATCTTGGGTTGACCATGGATGAAGGTAAAATTCTTATGCAACATCTTATCATCTCAAAACTTTCAACCTTTCTAGATTATCTTATTGTTAAAATTCAAGTACAATGTTTCCTTGAATGAATTAACTATGATAGTAAGTATCTCACAAATTACTCCACCAAAACTACACCAACTAGGGAACATTTACATAATGGTGGATGGTCTAAATGTGTCATTATTGCAATTTAACAGTTAAAATTTGAATTCAAATGTTTTCCTCCTCTGCAATGGTTTTCTAGAAAAGCTAAATCAATCCTACAAACCAATGCATCCAACGATTTTTGTTTTCCTTTACTAATCAAGAAATTAGATATAGATGAAGACTTGTACAACACCAAGTCTAGAGAATTTTCTAAATAAAAAAAAAACACCATTGTATTAATGATTTTTTTTTTTTAGAAATTAAGTACAACATTGAAATTTTTTAGTGATCTTTATTGTCACAAGTTTTTATAGTGTGCATTAATAACAAGAATTTCTTGAGATTTCTCAAAACCAAGGCGACATATTTATAACTAATTTCCCATGGCAAGTTATTGAGATGGAAAATTTGGCTCCATTTGTTTGATTTCACTTTTGAATGGATTAAGTCTTCTGACAACAATCTAGTAGATGCTCTCACATAAGAAATGAATTTAACCAAAATGATTTTGTCTATTCCAAAGGTAAAAGAACCTCCAAGTTGAGATGAATTATTCCAAAGGTAAAAGAACCTCCAAGTTTTTGATGAATTCCAACATATTTGGAAAGGTTTGAAAACATATGTAGATAAAACCTTAGCACAAAATATGAAGATATGCCTAGCTAGCATTAATGATAATTTCTTTTTCATTTCATACAAAGATGAAGGACCCCTATTTGATATCTACATTTTGAATACTTCTAAGTAGATTACAATCAACATGAATCATGGTAAATAGGGTAGAAATAATAGTAGCATAGCATATAGACTTTTGAATTCCAATTATATAAGCATCGTCATAATTACATGATTTGCTAAATCCACTTTTGAGATTCTCAATACTCTCCTTGATATATATTTTCCAATCCAAAAATGCAAATCCATGTTGGGAAAAGAAATGAAGGTTTCTCAATGTGTTATCTGTGATACTTGGAATGAGCTTGAGCCCACTCTTAACCAAAATATTTCTATAAACACATGATAGTTTTCTTCAATCATGTCCTGCACTTCATGTATCACCAATAAGGGATAAATAAAACGTCACTTCCATATTGAGTGACTTTAATGATGCATTAGTGAACCCCATTCTCCAATACGAAGATTCAATCATTGGATGCATGTGTGGAGAAAGACATTGTGTTTGTTTGATTGATGACATATAATTGGTAGTTGCTTTTGCAAATGTAGTTTTTCTCATGATTAGTAAACATTTTGTGATAATGAGAAGTCCCCAGTGAAAATCTACTTTAGATAAAATAAAATTTGATCTCAAACATTATTGGATATCTAGTGCTAAGAGATTCTCCAATAAAACTTGATTTTATCTTTTAGTAAATAATTTTAAAATAAATTTGAAATTCAAAATCCCAAAAACTCTATAAATATGTTGTAATTATTTGCATTATATAATGTATCTTGATGTATTGCATAATTGAGAAGCTTTAAAAGCCCCTTAGCACCATTAAATATAACAAAAATTAAACTCATTTTGAAAAATTGCAAAATTTATACTTTTGTTAGTTCGTTGAAATCATAATAAACACAAAAATATACAACTAAACATTAAATATAACAAAAATTAAACTCATTTTGAAAAATTGTAAAATTTTTGTTATAGTTCGTTGAAATCATAATAAACACAAAAATATACAACTAAACAAATTAAGTTTATTTAATAATTGCAAAGATTTTACTTTTATTGTAGTTTGTTGAAATCATGATAAACACAAAAATATACAACTAAACAAATTAACTTTAATTAATAACAGTTTGATACTAAATTTGTTAGATTAAATATTATAACAAATTTTATTATACATTTTTGTAAAAAAAATAAAAAATTTAGATTAAATATTATAACAAATTTTATTCTACATTTTTGTAAAAAGATAAAAAATTTAGCCACGAAGAAAAGCAAATTAGTAAGTGTATGAATATAGTTTAGCAATTCGAGAAGAGAGTGAATTTCATTTTGATTGATATCTAAATTAATTTAAAAAAAAAACTTAAAAAAGGAGAAAGAAATGAATGCAATTATCATAGATTTTGCTCGCCGGCATCTTTTTCCAATACGAATGCCAATTCCACTGTATCGTCGTCCAACTATATGTCAATACGGTATGACCTACAAACTATAGATAATATATTAGGATATTAGGGAGAAAGAATAATGTTTCATTAGGACTCCATGGCCCAATGGATAAGGCGCTGGTCTACGAAACCAGAGATTNNGATAAGGCGCTGGTCTACGAAACCAGAGATTCTGGGTTCGATCCCCAGTAGAGTCGATTTTGTCAGGTTACATAGTTTCTTTGTTTCCGCCCCGGCCAGCCGAGTCGACTTTCTCATTCTGTGGAAACAAAAAGCATATATATTAACCATATCGCCTCGTTATGAAGGGTTTCTTTGTTTCCACCGAGTCGGCTTTCCTCATTCTGTGGAAACAAAAAGCACTAAAAACTTTATTGCCACGTCATGAAAGATTTCTTTATAAAAGGTAAATTTAAAAGATGTTTTCATGAGTCTCTACATTTGCAAATGATAATTTTAATCAATTCTCACCAATATGGAAATTAATAATTTGTTAATCAATTTTTAATCATTTTAATCAATTCTCAATAATTTTAATCAATTTTTAATAATTTGTTGTTGTATTTTTTAATATTTTTAATGTAATATCTTAAATAATTCTCAATAATGTGTTGTTGTATTTTTTAATATTCTTAAAGTAATACCTTAATCAATTCTCAATAACTTCTTGTTGTATTCTTTAATATTCTTAATGTAATACCTTTCTTTGTTCATTTTGAACTAAAATAAGACACCATTCTCATTGGAACATTCACAAATTACACCTATTATGTCCAATTAACATTTGTCCACACATTTTTTTAACCAACATTTTTTCACACATAAGAAAGATTTGTTGATACACATGGTACATGTATGTTGGATGCTATTTCTAACTATTGTTTTGTAACACTGAAAAATATCTCAATGTCAAGATATAAGTTCATCATTCTCATTATTAATCCATAAGTCATGCTTTTCTCTCCCTAATATTTTAGTGTTTGAACTAGATTTCTAATTTTTTGAAGAGTATAAAAAAAAATCATCACAAAATATTTACTATTCTATTTTTTCAAGGAAAATTTTACATGAACTTGTCTTTCTTCATGAAATATTTAGATGAAGGGTAGTGTAATTGCAAACCACAATAGTAGTTCGTAACTCCAAGGAATTTAATCAAATTTGAACTTGTAATCACAACATGTCTCGACCAAATGATTCATGGATTAAACTAACCTTTCAAACTATCTATTGTCACATTTATTAGTAAAAGTCAAAAATACTAATGAAGGGATCCTACTAGGTCTTTTTACTAAGCTTCTCTCTTAAGTTCTTAAATGGTGTAAATGAAGAAATGAAATTACCTCTCTCCTATGAAGATGAGATGGATTACAAAGTTCTTAGATGGTGTAAATGAAGAAATGACATTACCTCTCTCCTGTGAAGATGACTCCTTTGAAGATGAGAGGGATTACAAAGAGAAAAGGAAAGTTGGGGTTTCTTTAAATCTTTCAAGTGAATATAACTTTTAAACTTATAACATGTAGTATTAGGAAGACACAAGTGACTTATCCGTTCAGTACAAGCATATGCTTAGTTGTCATAGGGCATGAACTAATTCATGAGTTTGAAGGTTGATTGTGTAATGAGTTGTGAAGGAGTCAATAAGTGAGGTGACTTATCCGTTCAGTACAAGCATATGCTTAGTTGTCATAGGGCATGAACTAATTCATGAGTTTGAAGGTTGATTATGTAATGAGTTGTGAAGAAGTCAATAAGTGAGGTATTACGAAAAATAATATTATCATCATTTTATGGATGAATTGTTTTTCTTATTAAAGTTAATAATATTATTAGTTTTATATTTATATAATTTTCAAAACTTATAACATGTAGTATTAAGAAGACATAGGTGCACATTAAGATTAAGGTTTGTAAGCAATTATATGGAAAATTTGTTTTTCAACATAGGGGTATGCTTAATTATGAAGAGCATGACTAGTTGATGAGTGTGAAGATTTATCATGTAATTAATTGATTAATAATAATAATAATATTGTCATGGTTATACTGAATAATATGATTTTTTATTTTATTCATGTTAATAGTATTATGAGTATTGTAATTTTTCAATTTTTCAATTATAATTTTTATTTCAATTTATTTTACAAATAAGCAATTTAAATTTTTTATAAATAAAAAATAAAATTAAAATAGTAAGTTTTAACATTAATTTTATGTTTTTAATTATTAATAATTTTAAATATTTAAATATCAATTTTATTTATATTTGGCTATATTTTATAAAGATAACTCATATGTGTATTTCACTAATAATTTTCACTTTAGTTTAAAATTAAAATAAATTTTCAAATAAAATTTATTTATTATTTAATAATATACAATTAGATGTAAATTTAAGTAACTAATTAGTTATTATTATAATATATTTGAAAGTAAAATAACATATTATTTCTTAATTTATTATACTATCATAAATTACTGTACTTTAAAAATTTGATAATGATTCAAACTTTTTTAATCATAAATATATAAACTCAAATCTATAAGTTTGTCAAGAAATAAGATGAAATGTTAATTTCTTAATTTATTTATATTATCATAAATAATTATACATTAAAAATTTGATAATGATTTTTTTTCTAAATTCTTAATTTATTATACTAATCATAAATAATTATATTTTAAAAATTTGATAAAGATTAAGGTGGCATTCAAACTTTTTTAATCATGAATATATAAACTCAAATCTACAAGTTTGTCGAGAAAAGATGAAATACTAAAGAAAAAATATTTTTATTAATAAAAAAATTATTTTGGTTATTAATATAAAAAATAAATGTAATATAAAATATGTTTTATAAAAACAAATCGGATCGGTTACAATCACTAGAGTCATAACTATTAGTTTCATAAAATTGTTCATTATTAAAAGATAAAAAAACATCACTTTGGATTGCACAAATGTGATAGCATCATAAATGTTATAAGCACATAATCATATAAGAGTCTTAACTAACCAATCAATACATAACAACAACAATAATATAAGAACCCAATAAACATAAATAATGCAGTAGAGGGCATACTACCATATTTGGTGGGGTATCATCTTGGTCCTTAAGAGTCAACTCCCATGCATCGACAACTAATTCAAGGCTAGGTAAGATG
This sequence comes from Picea abies, assembly GCA_900067695.1. Taxonomy (NCBI): domain Eukaryota; kingdom Viridiplantae; phylum Streptophyta; class Pinopsida; order Pinales; family Pinaceae; genus Picea; species Picea abies. Next base: position 7,120 of record CBVK0100364794.1, read on the forward strand.
GGTTCCCAACCATTGTTCCTTGACTTAATATCTAGAGGTTTTTATACATCTAAGATGGTAAGGGCGAGAGTGGGGAAATTTCCATTTTAGTGCTTGGTGAGCAAGCGATAATTATGGTGATGCTTCCTACACTCCAAATAGTGTGTCCAACTTAGTGGTAAGGTGTCCAACTTAGTGGTAAGGTCTCCCTTCCAAGCACTAGGAATGCTTCGAGTGGACCCAATGTGTGGGTGAAACAACAAGATACTCTTTGGTCATAGAATATGGGGTTCCTCCCTAATAATCTAACTATTTGCACTAAATCACCACATCAATATCTACTTGTTGTACCTAGAAAACAATATACATGTGTAGATGTGAACATATTAGTGAACCATGTTACCAAGAAAATCTCTTAAAAGGAAGAGATTTATTAAATATTTCTTCATTGTATCCTTTCAAAATAATAAAATTCACCTTGATTATAAGAATCTCTCATGTTATTCAAAACTTTACACCTCAAGGAAGTTTATTTTAGAAGAGGGTGACTTTCCAAGTGCTAGAGGTAGAGAAACATTGGTTGCATAATCCACTAGGTATTCGAGATTTCTATATCTAACACATAGAGATAATTTAGGTTGCAGGACACCCAAGTTAATGCATTCATCTATTACAATATCCAAACAACTTAATATAAGAGTCCATACAAAAATGAACTCTTTTGGATCTATAAGTGGCTTACACACACACATGACCAAAAGATCTAGGTTTCAAGTTTAGATTTTAATCTTATAAATTATTTAGATTGTCATCAAGGATGAGTTCATGACATAAACAATTAGGGAAATGATATTTCTTGTATTTCTTCATAGCCTTTGTTTTGTACCATTCCACTCCTTTCACCAAGCATGGAGTTGGCCAGTGTTTGAGATTTATAAATAAAGTATTAAGAATAATATCCTTGAATTGATCAAGGATCAACTTATCTAGGTTTGTTAGTTGGAAGCTAGCTTTCAATATAAGCCATGAAACTCAATCTTTGGTATGAGTGTCAAAAATATCTTTAATGGACTGAAGGTTTTTTTCGTTGAAAAAAATGAAGGACTAAAAACCAAGCATTTTCATCCAACACTTTTCCTCATGAAGAAAAATAGGAGACTACTATAGTGACTGTTCATTGAAGGATAATCCAGATGCAAGTGATGAGTCATTCCAACAAAGGTTGAGCTTGATAAATTACCAAAATTTCCAAATATTTTGAGGAACAAATGTCCCTTTAATCTTGCTTGGGATAGGTTCATAAGAGTCTATAGATTTATTCCCCTCCATAAGATTTTTTCAAGGGGGAATATAAAGCATATGGAATTCCTCAATAATATGTTTTATTCCTCATTCCATTTTTAAGCTCAAATAACATGTTAGTGCATAACATGTGTGCCTACAAGCCACAAGGAGTTAGTTTAGCTAGTGGTCATCAATGTTCTTGGGCATAAATCTTTGGGTGATGTACACTAGTCTATTCCTACAAAGTTAATAGGGATGAATCCATCAATGATTTTGGGTAAGCATCCCTTGAGTTTTCCCTCAAGGTTTTTCTTGAAAAAAAATGTTTGCACCTACTTACCTACTTGTGAAACACTAGATAAAATGGAATTTAATGTTTGCATGAAAAAGCTACATGGAAATCGTAAAAGATTTAGGGTTAGGAATAATTCTATACATTGTTTGATTATATATCTAATAAATAAATTGGTGGAAAATAAAGGTAAGATGTATAAAGTTAAGGAAAATTTTAGCAAGCCACCCAAGTAAATGGTGATATGGGTCATTATAAAGGAAAAAATCCCCTTGAACCAATGGATGGAAATGTTTATAATGAGAAATATCCAAGTTTGAATAGCATGTATGACATATCAAGGCCATATAAAAAGGTTGAACAAGTTATGTCTAGAAAATAAATTGAAAAATGACATATAAATAAAGATAATAGAAAGAAAAATGACTTTTGGTAATGGAGGACTGTTGTAAACAAGATTGCCTTTAGTGTGTGGATATGAAGGCCATTATAGATGTTATAAGTGGTATGGAATATAGAAATAAAAATGGTACTAGGAAATTTATTTTGAATTCATTACTTTCAAACTCTATCATGTCAAAACTCCATGGCCACGACTTCCTTCTCATTGTTAGTAAAGTAAAGGACATGATATTTGATGAGAATGTTATTTGTAAGAAAACATGGATATACATAAGATTCCTCAAAGCACCTTCTATAGCTACATGCAATATTTTGAACAAGGACATATGAAAGCTATTCATGGTAACACCAACATATGTAAGGCACATGCACATATAATGGTGGCCATAGAAATACTACTTAGAATTGTAATGGATAATTCACCTTTTTCACCAAACCAAACACATCAAGTTGAAGAAGATGGCATTTCTACTCATCTAAGATTGACACCTTTGACTTAGAGACAAAGATGTTTGCTAGAAAATTTCAATCAGGGTATTGAAAAGTTTAGTTACCCATCAATATGAAAATCGACAATGAACAATATTTAGAATACTCATTTTTTAGATGTGGCATTCTCAAATAACATCAACTTTAGTATGTAGTGAAAGTACCATGTTGAAAGAAAAAATGAAGTCAACAACTAGAAAAGTATTGGAAGAATAGGCATGAGCTAGATTGAACAAACATAAAAAGACCATCATGTGTGAAATATGTTGCTACTATGCTCATATAATTATGTTAGAGTGGTTTCCAAAGGAGTATTTTAGCACTATCCATGATAAAATAGAAAAAATGAAGACTTCAATTTCAAGGCTATGTGTCAAATTGAGATCTATTGTAGGAAAAAACATGGTTTTTTTTTTTTGACAAGTATGATAACACATGGGCATAAGATAGGAGGTTTTGTTATTTCTCCCTACCAATTGTACATATGGGATCACAACTTACCATTACATCCCTCACTAAGTTACTGAGGGACCTTGAAGAACCACACTTCGACGTGTATAGTGATCTCCTCTATGAGAGTGGAAATTCAAGAAATTCACTTTCAAACACATTACTTCACACCTCAATTTACTCAAAATGTAGAGTGTACAAGGATGATGTTCTATCTCATGGAAACTTGAAAATTGGGATGTTGATTTTAAATATCTTCCTCCACATTTGTTGTTATAGTTGGACACTGTAATAAGTGATAATAATAATCATTCTCATTTCATGTTTCTATCACTTTTAACTATACTTAGTGTCTTCATCACTATTGAGGTTGGGTTCTTGCTTATGGGACACACCCATGAAAACATAAATGGAACATATGGGGGAATTTCTTCCAACCTAAAAAGTAAAGATATATATTATTCATCTTAGATGATGGATACATATCACACAATTGAAGAAAAAAGGGCATTTCCACCTAAACTTATTAACAAGGTGTATGACTTCAAAAGTTTTCTTACTATATACATTAAGGAAGGAAAGAATTCACTAGTAATATATATTACTATCTAGTACTTCCAATTTCATGTACGCAATGATGTTCCAATATTATGGTACAAGGAATCGATAAGAGATACTGAGTGGTCAAAACTAGTTGATTTTTAGGATATAGATGATGAAGGTCAACCTAAATTTCCCACAGAGAGCCATCTTTATTACATCCAAAAGAGAATGAGGTTTATTTAAAATAACTAATGGAAGAAATAACATCATACATAGAAATGTGGAAAGACACTATCGACAATGAGGATTCACCAATTGTTATAGAGGAATGGAAAAGCAAGCTAGAGTGTAGGGAAAGAGTTATTAGTAGTTTGCATTAATTTTATAGTGATATTTTATAGTGATCATACACTAGTAGATGGAAGCAATTTATCTTCAAAGGACTTATGGCCGAAGATAAGGCAAACTCTCAATGCTTATTGCAATGCACTCCATCTAATATCAAGTATTATGGATGGGGATTTTGATAATGTGACATGTGAACTAGTATATGCTGGATCCAAGTGAAATAGGATAAAGACAACATTCAATCCTATCAATGATTTTCAAAAAGGAACGATGTTTCTAGTTAGATAAGGAAATGAAGATGAAGGGGAGATGATTTGGATGAAAAAATTCACCTCTTATATCTTCCATATAGATAAAAGTGATATTCTTCATGTTAAGGTTGATTGGTGGACACCTAGTTTAGATAAATACAAGGGGGAAATATTAGAAAAATATTAAGTACCAAATAACAACAACACATAAATTGGATCTATTCCAATTGATACAATAGTTTGTGCATGCATGACAAAGAAAGAACATTGAAATAAGTTCAAGATAAATAAATGTGGTTTAGAAGCCGTATTTGATCTACTTAAGAAAATGCTATGAGATTGGGTGGAAATGATTCATAAATGTAATCCTTTGAAGGATCATTTAATATATATGAAGAACCAATTTTTAATTTTGTTATATATTAAATATTCTCTTCATATTAATTTTTGAGAAATTTTTATATTATTTAGTTTAGACATGTAAATTTTGGTTATTATAATTTGGCATACATTTTTTAATAGTAAATTTTAATTGTTTTGAAAGCAAGCAAACGAAATATATTGTTGAAACCCAATATTTTGTTAATTTTCCCTATGTGAGAACTTCAATAGAACTTCAATGTATTCATGTGACAATATGTTATGTGAATTACATGGCACCATTCAATATTTTACTTGGCAATTATAAATTTCCATGCTTTATTTAGATCAACATAACTTCTTACCCCATCATACTTGGATAATCAAGTCCAATAATGTACTTAAAAGAAACATCGTATAAACTTGGTCTATTAAAACTATATTGGAGTAGCATTGTTTTCAATATAACATGTTCAAACACTTCATGGATAAATATTGGACACTTACAACAACTAGAGTGTGTTTTCCCTATTTCATCTTGTATCTAAAAAATTAAATTGTACTAGTATGTTGCTATTTTAGTTCATGATTGATTTCGATCATTAAATAATGAACCCATACTTTTATAAAATATTTTCTCTTATGGACACTAAAACTGTGCCAACCTCCTATAATAACCTATACTCAACACATACACAATAGTTACTATGTCAATAATTAGAATTTTTTTAGTAATAAAAAAAATATCATGTTCCAGGGGTGGCAGGTGCGGGGGGAGTCATCTATGATTCCAATGGACAAAAAGTAGCTGATTTTTCCTGGGGTTTGGGGAAAGAAACCAACAATAGAGCAGAGACCCTAGCAATACACATGGGGATAAAACTAGCTCACGAGCGAAGTATCCAAACTCTAACGGTGATAGGGGAC